>MU686549.1:0-12362 GCA_026770625.1 Nicotiana glauca
TTCAGCTGCCTGTAATCAATACACATTCTCATTGAGCCATCTTTCTTTTTCACAAATAAGACCGGTTCACCCCACAGTGACACACTAGGATAAATAAACCCCTCATCTAGGAGTTTCTGAAGCTGCTCCTTCAACTCCTTCAACTCGGCTGGTGCTATACGATAGGGAGGAATAGAGATAGGACGAGTGCCCGACACCAAATCAATACAACAATCAATATCCCTATTCGGTGGCATGCCCGACAGGTCTGCTGGGAATATGTCTGGAAAATTCCTCACAACGGGAACAGAATCAAGACTAGGAGTCTCAGCTCCAACATCTCTCACAAATGCCAAATATGATAGACATCCCTTCCCAACCATTCACTGGGCCTTCAAGAAAGAGATTACAGTGCTGGGTACATAATCAGTCATACCACGCCACTCGATCCTCGGAATACTCGGCATAGCCAATATGACTGTCTTGGCATGACAGTCTAGAATAGCGTGGCACGGAGATAGCCAATCCATGCCCGAAATAATATCGAAATCAACCATTCTCAATAGCAGCAAGTCTACTCGGGTCTCAAACCCCCAATAGTAACAAGCTAGGACCGATATACATGGTCCACATTGATAGTATCGCCCATCGGGGTAGATACGTGCACAGGTAATGCAAGACACCCTCGGGTCGTCCCCAAATGATGAGCAAAGTATGAAGATACATAGGAATATGTGGAACTAGGATCAAATAGAACCGAGGCATCCTTGTGGCAGACTAAAATAATACCTGTGGTAACAGCATCCGAAGCAACAACATCTGAATGGCCTTGGAGAGCATAGAATCGGGCCTGACCACCAACCGATTGGCCTCCCCCTCTGGGGCGACCCCTAGCTACCTGACCCTCACCCCTAGCTGGTGGGGCGGGTGCTGAAGATACCGGGCGAGAAGATGAGGGCTGGCCCCTCAGCTGAGATGAACTGGATGCACGACGAGGACACTCCCTCCGCATATGCCCGAACTCACCACACTCATAACAACTATCGGGTGCTGGTAACCGGGACTGATGGGAACCCCGCATGCCAGAGTGGCTGGCTAATGCACTCGGCCGGGATGAACCCTGAACTGATGGGGCATGAGACGAGCTCTGCGTTGGAAGTGCACTAAGAGATGGCTGACTCTGCCGAGAGCCCTGATAACCCTGACCAGAAGATGACCCACGGTACTCTGAGCAAGCTGACTGATGGGGCCTGGAAGATTGACCTCTACTCTGCTGAACCTGGCCCCAAGACAGAGCACCACTGAAGCTACCTGATCCTCGAGGCCTCTTGGCCTCCCTCTCCTCTCTCTCCTAACGGCAATCCGTCTCAATATCACGAGCAATATCCACTGCATCCTCAAAGGTATGACTCAGGACCCTCTCTCGAGTCATCAAAATACGAATAGGATAAATAAGTCTGTCCAAAAATCTCCTGATCCTCTCCTGATCAGTAGGAACCATCCATGGGGCATATCGAGCTAACTCAAAGAATCTCACCTCATACTCCATCATAGACATATCCCCCTAACGGAGCCACTCAAACTGCCTACGTAACTCCTTCCTCTGCGACCGTGGTATCCACTTCTCCAGAAAGATAGTGGAGAAATCCTGCCATGTCAATGGGGCCGCACCTGCAGGCCTACGACTCATATGCCTCCCACCATGTGAAGGCTACTCCCTGGAACTAGAAAGTAGTAAATGATACCCCACTCGACTCGAGAATCCCTGCTGTACAGAGCATACGGCGACACTTGTCGAGAAAGCCCTGGGCATCCTCGCCCAGAATACCACTGAATGTAGGAGGTGAAAGTATGCTAAACCTCTCAAGATGACGCTGCTCATCGTTAGGCATCACTAGGACACTGTCACCCTGAACTTGAATAACCGGCTGAATTGGGACCACTGGCTAGACTGGGGCGACTTGCTGAACTGGTGGCGCCTCAGGTGTCTGTAGACCCCTGCACTACTTGCTCTGGAGTGCGAGCCGCGGGGGTCTAGTGACCACCACCAGTCTGGTATGTAGCTACGGCAGTAGAGGCCGAAACTTCCTGAGCCAGGCCAGTACAAAACATCAAAATCTGAGTTAGGGTCTCCTGAAGACCCTGAATCACAATAGGCACAGCTGGTGCCTGAACAGGTGTGCTGGAACCTCTGCAACTGGAGGCTGATCCTGAATGGGGGCAACTAGTGGGTCAACTGGTACTGCCCCAGTTGCTCTACCCCTACCACGACCACGGCCGCGTCCACGGCCTCTAGCAGGTGGCAATGGTGGTCGTCCGCCTCGTCCGGTAGCACGAGTTCTCGCCATCTGCGAGAGAATAGAATACAAAATTTTAGTTTCAGATCAACAAAGTCGCACGACATGAATTTCAAGAATTTGAAGTTTTTCCTAAAGGTTCTATAGCCTCCCGAGAATAAGTACAGACGTCTTCGTACCAATCCGCGAGACTCTACTAAACCGGCTCATGACTCGCGAGACTTGATAACTTAGGCTCTGATACCAACTTGTCACGACCCAAACCCCGGTCGTGATGGCGCCCAACACCTTGTTAGGCAAGCCCGACCATTTCACATTTCCATTCTAATTATCAACTCAAAATTTCTAATTTTAGCATAAACTCTCGTTTCATAATAATAGTAAAGTGAGTGCGGAAAACAAAATAACCGAAATAACAGCCCATAAGGATCTGGTGTCACAAGTCTGAGCCTTTAAACATCTAAATAATATCCTATACAACCAAGTCTAAAGCAAAAGTACAAGAGATAACGGGAAGGAGAGATCGGGTCCTGCGGACATCGGCAGCTACCTCGATAACTCCGCAGTAAGCTGAAACAACAGCAACATATATCAACTGCCCTCCTGGATCCCTGTATCTGCACACAAGGTGCATGGAGTAGAGTCAGTACTCCAACTTAGTGAGTAATAGCAATAAATAATAACTGAAAGTAAGAAAACCTGTAAGAACACTAAACAGTTCTTAAAGTAACAGTACAGGTAAGAACATCTCTAAGGAGGAAAGTCCAGTATCAGTCTACTAATGTCCTACAATTATCCAACACTGTTGCGACGCGTAGCCCGATCCTTACTAATACTGCTACGGTTTACAGCCCGATCCAATATAATATATATAGTACTGCGGCGTGTAGTCCGATCCATATATATATATATATATATATATATATATATATATATATATATATATATATATATCATATATCTAATACTGTGGCATGCAGCCCGACCCAATATAATAGATATAATGCTACGGCGTACAGCTCGGTCTAATATAATAGTAACTGCGCTCACTAGGGGTGTGTGTGCAGAATCCGGAGGGGCTCCTTCAGCCCAAGCACTATAATACTGCGGCGTGCTGTCCGATCCATATATATATATCACTGCGGCGTGCAGTCCGATCCATATATATATATCACTGCGGCATGCAGTCCGATCCATATATATATATATATATATCACTGCGGTGTGCAGTCCGATCTATATATATGTATATCACTGTGGCATGCAGTCCGATCCATATATATATATCGTATATACAATACTGTGGTGTGTAGTCCAATCCAATTTATGTATATGTATATACTGCAGCGGCGCGCATCCCGATTCGATATATGTCAAATACCTCACTATGGGTCCTCGACCCCTCTCAGTCCATATAGACTTGGCCTCACGGGCCCACTCAGCTAGAACATGGTATTCAACCCTAGGTATTCTCACTTAGAGTACATTTCTAATACCGGTTCATGTTATGCTTTACAGCTAAGAGTACGACTGAGAGTATGTGTTCAACAGGTATAGGCGTCATTTAGCTCCACAGGCTTCCCTAAGGTTCTACAGATCGGCACAAGGCCCCAAACATGGCAACTAGCCCAAATATTCGGATATAAGCTCAGTCTCAGTCAATAAGTACAGTAAACCATCAATCGGGATGGACTAAGTCCGAATCCCCAGTCACAATATAACCACGCTCATCACATGATGCATGTTTCATCTCAACATAGCACCGTATAGTGCAAATACGGGGTTTCAAACCCTCAGTATATCATTCATGACTACCACTCACCTCGAATCGGCCAAAATCCCAGCTCGCCTTGCGCTTCCCTCGCAAATCGACCTCCTCGAGTGCCATATCTGATCAAAACCAATAAGAATACATCAAAATAGGCTAATGGAACATAACTCAATTGAAATGACTCGAAAAATACCCAAAAACACGAAGTTGGCAAAACACGAGGCCCGGGCCCACTTCTCGAAAAATTACGAAACTCACATTTTCGGAATCCTCGTGTCTCCACGAGCCCTACATATAAAATTTATCAAAATCGGAGTTCAAATGAGCCACTAAATACCAATTTTACATAGCGAAAATCCAAGCCCTAACTTCTTCAATTTATACCAAAATTCAGAGAATTAATGGAAAATTCTTTGATTAAATGTCGTATTAAGACCACGAGACTTACCTCCAATCACTTCCCGATGAAATCCCCTCCAAATTCTATCAACAAGCTCCCCAATGTAGTGTAAAAATGGTGGAAAATGACATAGGTCGCGGGTGGAATAACCCTTAAAATAAATTCTGGCGCCCAGTTATCCTTCTATGCGAACGCGTGGATCCTCCCGCGTTCGCGATGGCTAAAACTCTCTGGGCTCACATTTACTCTACGCGAACGCATAGATCACCCTGCGAATGCGATGCATCTAATCCCTCTACTATGCGAACGCGACAATACCATCGCGAATGCGATGGTCTACAGTTTCTAACTACCTGATCGCGTCCTTCCTCATGCGAATGCGATGGCCAAGCACCCCATGCCTACGCTAACGCGGCCAAGACCACACGAACGCAAAGGCTTGAATATTCCAGCACTGCTGCTGCAACTTCTGCAGATTTTCATAAGTCCGAACTTCCCGGCACTCATCCGAAATCACCCCGAGGCCCCCGGGACCTCGACCAAAAACATCAACATACCCCGAAACATAATACGAACTTGTTCCAATCATAAAAACACATACAAAAACATCAGAATCATCAATTTACCACGGATTCAAGCCTAAGTTTCCTTTAAACTTCTGAAACTCTCATTCGATCAAAAACCCGACTAAACGACGTCCGAATGACCTGAAAATTTACAGACATATCCAAAATCACCTAACGAAGCTACTGCAACTCTCAGAATTCCATTCCGACCCTTGTATCAAAATCTCACCTATCAACCAGAATTCTCCAAAATTCCAACTTTGCCTATTCAAGCCTATTTCTACACCGGACCACCAAATTTGATTCCGATCACTCTCCTAAGTCACAAATCATCCCCCAAAGCTAACCGAACCATCGGAATTCGATTCCGAGCACTCTAACTCATAATTCATTGCCCGATTGACTTTTCCAAACTATTCCTTCATTAAAGAGACTTATCATCCCATTTCAAACCAAACTCGATCCGAATTGACTCAAATTATCCAAGTACATATATTGAAACATGAACAAGCATATAACGGGAAAAACAGAGTGGAAACTCATGTGACGACGGACCGGGTTGTCATAATTCTTTAATAAAAGCATGTATTTAACTCATAAAACTTACCTCCAACGATTCCGAGTCGAAACCCCTTCAATTCCCGTCCAGAAGCTCTCAAGTTTGCTCAAAAATGGTGAGAAATGGGTTTGGTTCTGTCACGACCCAATTTCCAAACCCAGTCATGATGGCTCCTCTCGTGAAGACAAGGCCAGCTAGACCATCTCAGAACACCACTTAAAGCAGTTAATCTGTTATATAGCAGTTTGAATATGAATTTATGATACTAATCAATATGAATACAGCCCAATACAGCCCAACCGGGGTGTCATAAGTCACGAGCATCTAGGAGGATCCTTATTACAATTTAAAATATATAATATATAGAGTAAAATCTAGAAAATAAGAAGGAGAAGAATATCGGTGCCGCGAATGCTGGCGTTCACCTTGCTTAGCTACGATAGCAATACCTTCAATCTGCTACTAACCCGCTACCGGGTGAAACAGTACCTGCAACTGCACGTGAGGTGTAGGGAGTAAAGCGAGTACTTCCAACTCAGTGGTAATAAGAGAGAATAATAATTGAGCGATAAGAAAACACATACGGGCACACCAAAATGCTATAAAAGACAGTACAACCCTCTGAGAAAGATAGTAAAACCGTAACGTCGAGAAAATTCTTTAGAAAACCTCAAACTCAGTTAAAAATCTCTTTTGAAAGCATGTCTTTTCAACAGTTGCAAAATAAGTTTCAACAAGTAGGAAATAGTCAGAAATCTGCTCCTTGGGCTCAGTATCAACTTCTCAATGCAGTATCAGCCCCGCGGGCTCACTCCCAACTCGCCAAGTACAACCTCAGCCATCCCGGGCTCAGCACTCCCAACTCACCAATCATAATATCGGCCTCTTGGGCTCAGCACTCCATAACACATAACACCAGAGTATCTGGTCAACAAGGCAAGTAATAATATGTATGCCAATGATATATGAGTGCTAAATGTCATGCCACGTAGTGCAAACAGGAGTTGGTGCATGAATGTAATGCGATGCATATGACTGCTACGATGCGTAGCCCGATCCATGGGTACCCTGCACTCACTAGGCGTGTGTACAGACTCCAGAAGGGCTCCTACAGCCCAAGCGCAATAATACTGCGGCATGCAGTCCGATCCACATAACATATCACTACGACGTGCAGTCAGATCCATATAATATACTATTGCGGCGTGCGGTCCGATCCATGCAATATACTACTGCATTGTACAGTCCGATCCAAGCATATATATGCATATGCACACATAACACTCGAGGCCTGAAAGCCTCCTCACATATCACTCGAGGCCTGAAAGCCTCCTCACATCACTCGAGGCCTAAAAGCCTCCTCACATCACTCCTCATGCCCTCACATATGGCCCTTGGCCTCAATCAATCCAAAAATAGTCAAAAAGACCCTCGGGCATCAGTAAGACAGTACTACTCAGCTCAAATGATAGTTCAAATATCGTTTAAAACTCCAAGTTTGAGTAAAATATAGCTGAGTTCATAAAACAGTGTAAATNAAATGGGCCCAAGTCATAATGATAACAATAAATCATTTGTAAATACGCGGTAAAAACCAACAACCGGGATGGACCAAGTCACGATCCCCAACGGTGCTCTACCCCACGCTCAGGTCCAGCGTGCAAGTCACCTCAATACAGCACTAAGATGTGCAAATCCGGGGTTTCAAACCCTCAGGATATCATTCCCAAGTATTACTCACCTCGAACCGGTGGAATTCCTCGCTCGCGACGCCTTTGCCCCTCAAATTGGCCTCCACGCGCGTCGAAACTAGCCAAAAATAGAGCGAATACATCACAATATGCAAATGGGTTAATACCCAATCGAAAACAATCGAATTATAGCAAAAACCTCGAAACTAGCAAAACCCGAGCCCCGGGCCCGCTTCTCAAAAAAATTATGAAATACATTTTCGGAATCCTCGTCTCGCCACGAGTTCGTACATATAAAGTTTATCAAAATCGGAGTCCAATACCCCCTTCAAATTCCAAATTTTCAAAAGCAAAAACAAGCCCTAATTCCTTCAATTTCCACCCAATTTTTAGAGATTTAGATAATGATTCTATGATAAAATCATGTATTTAACTCATAAAACTTACCTCCAATCAATACCCAGTTGAAACCCTCTTAATTCCTCGTCAAAAGCTCCCAAGATTTCTAAAAATGGTGGATAATGAACCCAAGTCGCGGAACAAAATGACACTTTAAAACCTTTCTGCCCAAGCCTATTTCCGCTTCTGCGATACAAATGTCGCTTATGCGACTTTCTCTTCTGCGGTATTTTTCCGCTTCTGCGGTTTCCTTCATTATTCCCAAGACTGCTTCTGCAGTCCATTTTTTCGCAAAAGCGAGACCTCTTATGCGGTCCAATCGTCCTCTTCTGCGGTATCTACCCAATGCCCCACGTTCCGCTTCTGTGACTTCCCTTTCGCTTTTGCAGAACCGCTTCTGCGACCCATTTCCGCAGAAGAGAAAATGCCAGATACCAGAACCCTTCAGCAGTTCTAAAACCTCAAATTTCATCCCGTTAGCCATCCGAAATCACCCCGAGGCCCCCGAGACCTCAACCAAAAGTACCAATACATCCTATGACGTTATTCAAACTTGTTCCAATCATCAAAAAACTATCGTTAACATCAAAATCATCAAATTTCTCCAAATCAAATCCTAAGTTCTTCAAGAACTTTCGAAATGAACTTTCGATCAAAAACCCGACCAAACGACGTCCGAATGACTTGAAAATTTGAAGATATATCCAAAATCACCTAACGAAGCTACTGCAACTCTCGGAATACCATTCCGACTCCCGGATCAAAATCTTACCTATCAACCAGAATCCGCCAACATTCAAACTTTTCCAATTCAAGCCTAATTCTACACCGGACCTCCAAATTCAATTCCGATCGCACTCCTAAGTCACAAATCATCACTGAAACTAGTCGAATCATCGGAAATCCATTCTGAGCCCTCTAACTCATAAGTCGACATCCAGTTGACTTTTCCAAAACAAGCTTCCTTCTAAGAGGCTATGTGCCTTATTTTCAACCAAAACCAATTCAATTACACCCGATCGATTCTAATACTGATATTGAAACATGAAGCAACACAATAAGGGGGAAACGCTGCGGTAACTCACGTGACGGTGGGCTGGGTCGTCACAGGTTCACGGATGAAATGTTATAAAACCATTCTGTCCGCCCAGGTATTTCCTTCATTGCGTTCGCGTGCCAAAATTTTAAAACTCAAAAATGCACTACGCGAACGCGCCTCTATCAATGCGAACGCGATGCCCAATAGTTCTCTCTCTCCACGAACGCGTTTCACTCATCGCCAATGCTTTACTAGAACTGGGCTCCTAGGCCCTCTTATGCGAACGCAAGGCTCTTCACGCGAACGCGATAAACCAAGTCTCAATACTTCGTGAATGCGTTCTCCCCATCGCGAACGCGAAGGCTAAATTCCAGGCCTTCCAAAATACTCTACGCGAACGTGAACCTACTCCCGCGAACGCGATAACCAATCACCTCATGCCTACGCAAACGCGGCCAGGACCACGCGAACGCGAAGGCTTAATTTTTCCTGCACTGATTCTGCAATTTTTGCAGAATTTCATAAGTCTAAACTTCTCGAAAAATCATCTGAAATCACCCCGAGGCCCTCGGGACCTCAACCAAAAATACCAACCTACTCCAAAACACCATACAAAGTTTTTCCAATCATTAAAACACACACAACAACACAAAAATCATCAAATTACCATGAATTCAAGCCTAAATTTTCTTAAAACTTCCGAAACTCATATTCAATCAAAAATTCAACCAAATGACGTCCGAATGACCTGAAAATTTGCAGACATATCCAAAATCACCTAACGAAGCTACTGCAACTCTAGGAATTCCATCCCGACTCCCAGATCAAAAGCTCACCTATCAACCAGATTCCGCCAAAATTCCAACTTCGCCAATTCAAGCCTATTTCTACACCGGACCTCTAAATTCAACTCTGATCGCTCCCCTAAGTCACAAATCACCTCCCGAAGCTAATCGAACCACCAGAATTCACATCAGAGCCCTCTAACCACATATTCAACTTTCGGTTGACTTTTGTTTTCCGAACTAACCTTCTCTTAAGGAGACTAATTGTCTCATTTCCAACCAAACTCTCTCCGAATTACTTCAAATTCACCAAACACATATAATGAAACATATAGAAGCATAAAATAGGGAAAATGAGGTGGAAATACCTGAGACGACGGGTCGGGTCGTTACATGTTCTTATTATTATTGTTATTATTATTTTTATTGTTCTTATTATTATTGTTATTATTATTGTTGTTGTTATTATTATTATTATTATTATTATTATTATTGTTATTATTATTTTTTGTTGTTACTGTTATTATTTTTATTGCTATTGTTATTATTATTGTTATTATTGTTATTGTAACGACTCGACCGGTCGTTTAAGTACCAACGCTCCGTTCAGCAGTCGGAGGCCATGAACAACTTCATTTCAGGTATTATGACTTCTACGCGTGGTCAGAATTTGATTTCGGGAGATTCGGAGTTGATTTGGGAAGAGAATTCTCATTTGAGAAGCTTAAAGTCAAATGAATGAACTAGGATTTGAATTTCAAGTAAACGACCTCGGAATCGGGATTCGAAGGTTCCAGCAGGTTTGTATGATAATTTCGGACTTGGGCGTATGCCTGGATCGAGTTTTGGATAACCCGGGAGCATTTTGGCGCCTATTGTGAAAGTTAGCATTTTAGAAGAAATTTCATAAGTTTGGTTTGAAGTGCATATCAATGTTATCAAAGTCCGTTTGGAATTCCGAGACTGTGAATAGATCCGTATAGTGATTCTGGAGTTGGGGGCGCGATCGGAAGTGATTTCGGAGGTCCGTAGACCATTTTGAAGCCATTTGGCTAAAGATAGAAATTTGAAGGTTTTGAAGAGTTTCACCGGGGGGTTTACTTTTTGATATCGGGGTCGGAATCAAATTCCGAAAGTTGGAGTAGGTCCATAATATCAAATATGGCTTGTGTGCAAAATTTGAGGTCAATCGGATGTGATTTGATAGGTTTAAACAATGGAAATAGAAGTTAGAAATTTTAAAGTTCTTAAACTTGAATTTGGGGTGTAATTCATGATTTTAGCGTTATTTGATGTGATTTGAAATGATTAGTATGTTTGGTTGGGGTCCCGGGGGCCTCGGGTGGAATCCAGGAGGTTAACAGATCAAAACTTTGAAATTTGGAAAGCAGCTTCTGTCATAACCGCATCTGCAGTTATTGGACCGCAGATGCGGTCTTTATCTCGCAGAAGTGGAAAGGGAGGCAGGCCCAGGTAGCCGCAGAAGCGGTCCATAATCCGCCGATGGGGAACCGCGGAAGCGGTGGGTATAACCGCAGTACCGGAAAAACTTGGGGTCATTTGGAACTGCAGAAGCAGATTTTGTCCGCATAAGCGGGACCGCAAAAGTGGAAAACGACTGGGGCAGAATGTTTTAAAAATCCGATTTGGGCTCATTTCATTTTATTTTTCTTCCATGGGAGCAACTTTTGAAGCAGCTTTGAGCGTCATTTTCGTCATCAAGCATTGGGGTAAGTGATTTCTATTGGTTTTGTGTTAAATACATTGATTATATATGGATTTAAGCATGGAATTAGTGTAAATATTGGGTTTTGACTGAAAATCGAAAATTATAAACTTGGATTTTAGCCACGATTTTGAGTATGGAATTAGGAGAAAATCATATATTTGAGTTCCTAAGGTCATGGGTAACCTTCATTTTTCGAGAAAATTTTGGATTTCCGGGCACGTGGGCCCGAGGGCATTCTGGTCATTTCACTAAACGAAGTTGGGAATTCGTATAATATGAATTGTTAACATGTATTTGAGTATATTCCCATTAGTTTGTCGTTAATTGGCTAGTTTAGGTGCTTTTTGCGTTGGTTCAAGCCTTCGGAAGGATGTAGAATGCCGATTTCGAGTCTTCGGAGCAAGGTGAGTCTCCTTTCTAATTCTGTGAGGGGGAAATTACCTCATAGGTGAAGTAAATGATTAAGTTCTCCTATTTGTGGGGTCTACGTATGCACGAGGTGACGATAGTCCGTGCGTAGCTACTATTATGCTATTGTCCGGGTAGATTAGGACCCAAAAAGCATGCTATACTTGAATAAATTATGGATTCATTAATGACTTGAATTGTTCAAACCACCTCTGATAGTAAGCAAATTTAAAAGAGATTAAACAACATTCCTGAATTGTCAACCAGAGAATTTTCTTAATTGAATAATTATTCCTCGATAAAATTTTAATTGGCTATATGAGCACGTATATTATATGTACCGCGTCGCATGGATGATTCGCGAGTGGGGTAATAAATCACATTAAATTAATAATTGGGATTTTCTAAAGACTTAAGCTTCATTTTTCTCAAATTTATAAAAGAGAATTGACTTCTTCCTGGATATTTGCTCCACGTTGACTTCCTGACTGTTTATCTGTCTGGTGTGTTTATTTTGGAACGGGCCGAACGCCTCGATAGATTAATAGATGCATCTATAGGCACGCCGTCGACCCTCAGCAAGTGCACATTTATTTCTATTGGAGTGGGCCGTCGCCTCAGTATGATTTGCGCATGCTTATATTGCTGTCTGGATTTATTTAAGCTGTTACATGCCTCATTATGACTCGAGATCATATTGTTAATAATGAAAAGAAACCTTGGAAATTTCCTATGAAGG
>MU686550.1:1739-16185 GCA_026770625.1 Nicotiana glauca
AACACGTATTTTTTGTATTTTAATTAGTTTGAACAAATAAACACACATACAAGATGCAAAAGAAATATAACACACAATCCATTCAAATGTGACAACACAACTATTTTATTTTATAATTTTGGGAGTAATTGTCGTGAGAGCAAAAATCACGTGCTCACAGATATGAGCATACTTGTATAGTTAATTAAGTTTGACTTGGTATTTCTGACCATTTATGTGCCATGTGTGTGAGCTTGATATTTCATCCTTATTTATGGATCGGGCCGAACGCCTCGGTATGAATAGATTCATCTATAGGCACGCCGTCGACCCTCGGCAAGTACACAGTTTATTTCTGTTAGTTCGGGCCATCGCCTCGGTATTATGTGCGCATGTTAAATTTGGAAAAGCTCATATATGCTTTATTTCGCTATTATCTCATAAGATAAACTGTAAACTTGATGTTGTAGATTTCTTGACTTATACCACTTGTCATGAAACTGTCGATGCTTGTAAATTCCCTGATTTGAACTCATCATACTTATATATATATTTTAATTGACTTTAGTAAGTATCTAGTCGACCTCTCGTCTCTACTTCTTCGAGATTAGACGAGATACTTACTGGGTACATGTTGTTTATGTACTCATGCTACACTTCTGTACTTAAATGTACAGGATTTGAGGCAGGTGGATCCGAACATCATTTTAGTGCATATCAGTGAGCGCATCTGGGACTTCTACGGTGAGCTGCATTCCCTTCTTGCCGATCAGCAACCGAAGAAGTCTTCCTTGTATTTTTGTTGTTTCTGTCTATCCTGATTCAGACAGTAGGATAGGGTATTATTCTTTTGTGCATATTCTACTAGTTGCCCGTAGCTTGTGACACCAGGTTCTGGCATACATAGTGGTAGACGTTATTTGGGTTGTATAACTGTCTCTACATTTTATTTATCTTTATTGGTTTATAACTTCAAATTGGTGAAAAATTTATTATAATGGTTTTTGGCAAAGGTAAAATGAGAATTTAATTATACTTCCGCATTGGCTGGCCTGACAAATAGTGTCGGGCTCCATCATGACCTATTATAAAAAATGGGTCGTGACAACATGGTATCAGACCACTAGGTGCAAGCATTATTATTACAAGTTGTACAAGAAGGTTTACTAACATTATCAATATCAGATAAATCAAGTAAATCAATGTCTGAATCATATTCGGGGTCTGAATTCTAATCAGATTCTGACCCAGAAGTGTACAAAAGTCCATAAATCTTATTGTAAGATTCATTCTCTAGCTTTAAAGCTTTCAATTTTTGAAGCTTACAATTTGGAGCTATGTGGCCGAATTTTCCACATTTGTAGCACTTGACATTGGCAAGATCTCGCTTATATCTATTCTTCATAAATCTAGTAGATTTACGATGAATTTTCTAGCGTCTTGTTCTTCTTTGGATCTATATCTAGATTTCCTTTTCCGATATGGTTTATTAGTGTTGTTGACGTTATGGCGTCTATTATCTCTTTTTTTTGAAGAGATACTGGGTAACCCAAATTGGGTGCAGAAATCTCCTAAATGAGATTTCTCTTGTCGCTTAGTCCTTTTAAGCTACCGAGCCAAATTTAGCTCATTGCACAAGTTTAACCCTTCTTGAGTGCACACTCCTATCAATTTCCCATAAGTGGGATCACTATAGGGAATTGATGTTTGATTTACCCTTAGGGCTTTTCTAACCCTTTCTGCAAAAAGAGGGGGAAGTCCATCTATAAATTTTGCTTTCCAAAATTTATGTCAACTTTCGGGTAGTTCCATGACCCTGCTGTGAGCACGTAATTTTTGCCCTATATGAATTATTCCCAAAAAAATTCAAATAAAATGATTTCTTTCATTATTTTGCAATTTTATGGATTTTTATGTTAATTATTTGCATTTGCACTTTAATTCATATGAAAAATATAAAATACACTTGGCATTTGTTTAGGATTTTAGGATTAATTAGTAGTTAAGGGAAAAATAAAGAAAATAACAAAAAAATGGTCTTTTGCATCTTTAGTTGTAATTTGTGTTTAATTAGAAATTAGGGTATTTGGAAATTAGGAAGTATAATTTTTTAGTCTCAATTTGGTTTTTGAGTTTTTATTTAGTATTTCATAAAATCAGAAAATAAATAAAAGAAATATACACAAAAGAAATAAAAGAAAAAACAATTAAAAATGAAGGCTCTTAATAATAAATCCAGTTGGGCTCGTCTTAATCAAATATTCCTTAGTCCAATTCGTTTAGCCCAGTCCAGGCCCAAACCCTAAGCCACCCGGCCTGCCCTTTGGATAGGCGAAATGACGCCGTTTGGCGTCGATTAGATTTGAGCCGCCCATCGCCCCTCATCCAACGGCCCACGTTTAATGCCGGTCTTTTAATAAAAGTGTCTGAAAAATCCCCAAACCCTAAAAACATTTTCCATCCTCCTCGTACCTCCCCCTGTAACGCCGGCGTTACCACCACCCTCCTCCACCCTAATTTCGCCGCTGGAAATCTCCCACGGCGGCGGCCCGTCTCCAAACACCACCAAAAGTACACCCCTGATTCCCCTCGTCCTCCTCTATCCAAATCCACCATCCGTTTCTCTCAAACACACCCGGAATCCGTCGAATATCAGATCGAAAATTTTCTGGCCAAGACACGAAGTCATCCAAAGTCAACCAAATTAACACCATAGCATCGCCTAGACCTCCTCTCTCAAACCCCCCAAACCCCGTCCCTCAAATCTAGCCGGAACATCTAAAATTTCAATTTAAAATTTCCGGCAAAACCCTAATTCTTCCAAACCCTACCAAATCAATACCAAAAGGTCTCCTCATCCTCATCACAAAGAATCTGGTTTCAACGGCTTTCAAATAGCTTCAGAATCACCCAAATTTTAAATCGAGAGGCAGCCGAATTTTGAGTTGTGCTAGTGAGTTTTAATTTTCTTTTATTTTCTTCGTTTAATTGTCTTCTATTGCTCCTGTTCTCACTATGGTTAATTTTCAGTCTAACGTGTGTTTTAATTTTCTCAATACCGTTTTAATCTTGTGTTCTGAGTTGTTTTGATTAATTCTAGTTGTTTTTTTGATTGTAATTTGTTCCAACTCCTGATTTTAGTTAAGCTTGTGATAATCTGTTAGTTGGTTTTATTAAGTTTGTTTGAATCAAGTTCTAGTATTCCTTTAGTTTAGGATAATTACCAGTTAGTTCATTTTCAGTTTAATTAGTCGTGTAATTAGTAGAATTTGGTTACGATTGATAGTTGAATTTGGTTATTGGTTCAATTGATAAATTCAATAATAGTTTAAGTCGGGATTAGTCTTCAGTAGTTCAGTTCAGAACTTTGGAAATTGTTTGGTTATAGCTGTAGTTTAGGTGTAAGTTCAGGGATAGTTTAGACATTTGAAATTGAGTAGAACATGGTAGTTAATATTAGAGTCTTCTAGGACCTTCTAGACTAGGGCTTTAGTTGTAATTGTAAGAAACATAGTGCACTAACTTGAGTAACAAGTTAATAAGTGAGGGACTAATATGTAAAACTAAAAAATCTAAAATTGCATCTCATGTTGCCTATAAAAGGCAGCCCCAATGCCTTCATTGAAGTGGGAAAAGTCCCCAAAAATACCCCCAAAACCATTCTGCAAATCTAAGCTTAAAAGTTTGAATTTCAAATCAAAGAAGTTCAAATTCTGAAATCTTATAGTTCAAGCCTTCCTTTAGATCTATTTTTCCGCCAAAAACCTAAAACCAAACAGAAATACAATAGAAAATTCAAAAGAAAAACACTATTTCAGTGCTTTTCCTTAGGTTTTTTTTTCCCGAATTTCAGCCTTATTT
Source organism: Nicotiana glauca (assembly GCA_026770625.1). Taxonomy (NCBI): domain Eukaryota; kingdom Viridiplantae; phylum Streptophyta; class Magnoliopsida; order Solanales; family Solanaceae; genus Nicotiana; species Nicotiana glauca. Next base: position 5,580 of record MU686550.1, read on the forward strand.
CAACTCTCTAGCTTATTTTGAAATCAAAACTGCTTGAACTCTTTGTTTCTGTTTGATATTTGGAATTTGACAAAGTTTGGAGTCAATTTGAATTGAATCTGATTGGTTTGAGTCAACTGTTGGGTCAATTGCTGTTTGTATTTGATTTCTGGGCTCAATTGTTTGCCGACTGGGTTTATTCAAGTTACTTTGAGTGTTTTCTGCCTGATTTGATGTAAAATATTTACTGGATTGGAGCTATTTCTGGTTGAATTCGAGCTTGTGGTTGCTCACTAAGTTCTGTTTGCTGTTGTGGCTGTGCTGACCGTTTCTCTCTTGTGTTTTGACCTTCAGGTAGACATCTTGTATTCCCATGACTTTTGAAATGAAATGAAGAGCTGATATGGCCTCTCCTATTGATTTTTTTATTTTTATTTTTGACTTGTAGTTAATTAGAACTTCATTATAGCATGTAATAGATTAAGGACCGTATGGCTAGACCGAACATTTAGACTGTATAATCTTGATTATGATTGGACTGTTGGTTTCGTTTTAGTTCATATAAATAAAATTGCACATAAGTGTGTTGTGGTAACTGTTGCACTAGAAATTGGTTAATCATTATAGTTATTGTATTGGATTGTTATAAATCCAGCTCAACATTTGGATTAAGTAGTTGGAAAAAAAGGTATCAAAATAAGTAAAACTCGTGGTTCACATTTGAATCACACTTACAGTAGTTGTAGTTTGTTTCACGTTTTTTTAGTTTTTTTTGAATCAAAGTAAAACTTCAGTATGAACATTGAAGTTGCTACCCCTTCGAATATGTGTAGAAACTTATTAATGCAATAAAAGAGCTAATTTGACAGTTATCTAACCAATTGGGCTACATTTTCCCTCTCTTTGCTACTGCATGTGTTTGGGCCCCAGTCACACACAGGCTGGCCCAATTCTAGTTTTCCCAGCTCATTAAAATAAAATGAGACGAGCCTCACCGAACAAACTTTATAAATTGCGGGGCCCTCATTAAATGCTTATATCAAAATACTTAGAATTCGGGACGTGCCATTTAGCGAATTTTCATGGCCTCCCACAAAGTTAATAACACGCTAGCCACTTTAGGCGTGCTTTTAATAATTTTACCTTCTTAAATACGGGTGTGCATTTCATGTGACCCAAATTTAAATCCCAAAATGTTGAATCAGAATATGTTGAGGATCCGGGTACATTTCATGTGACGTGATCCAAAAACACGTTCTCAAACGACGTTCACTTTCTTAAAAAATGACTAAAGCGGTAAATAATTCCAAAAGTGCACTATAGGTTTGAACATGTATAAAAATCAAATTTTAGCCAAATAGAGTAGTTGAGCGACCGTGCTAGAGCCACAGAACTCGGGAGTGTTAACCCCTTCTCCCGGGTTAACAGAATTTCTTACCCGGATTTCTGGTTCGTGACTGTAATACAGAGTCAAACCCTTTCCTCGATTCGGGATTCAATCCGGTGACTTGGGACACCATAAATCTCCCAAGTGGTGACTCTAAATCTTTAATAAAATGAATCCCATTTTGATTGTCCTTTAATTGGAAAAACTCCTTTTATTATACCCTTCCCCGAGGTGTAGTAGGAAAAAATGAGGTGTGACAGCTCTGATGACTCTGCTGGGGAACAAGAACCCAGAATTTCAGTTCAGATTTCAAGAATTCGAGATCAGTTAAATTGGTATATTTCGCTTTATCTGATTTTTCTACATGTTCCATGCTATATGTGCTAAATATTTTACCGCTTTGATATTTGTTGAATTTCATATAAACTGTCGTGAATCCCTTCCTCTCTCTGAATCTTCTATATCATGGAGATGGGTGCACTTCATGTAACTTCTTTTCTGTTTAGATTCTTCCCCAATTTAGAACGAGGTTTGGATGAGTTGCTAAGCCGGCGGAGCTTCTGTATCTCTGGTACGCTGCCTCCCCCTCGGCCCGAGTTGTTCGCTCGGGTAAGCCAGGTCTAGACCAATAAACCTAGGGTTTAAACCTAGAAGAACAATAACCTCATGCCGGATCCCTAGTAGGACTCTTGTTTGCATCATGTGCATTTGACTTAGGGGACTCAACACATGGGTAGGGTCCGTCTAGGACAGGTGACCTGAAATGAAATGACCATCCTGATGCATCTTACGTGCTACTTGAGCATTTATTTGCTCGGCTTTGCATGTTGACCGGCTTTTATATAATGAGTGGAAATTGTAAAAATAGCAGTGTGAGGGTAATTTGAAAAACCCAATGCCCAAATAGTACTGAAATGCTGCCGAATTTTTGAAAAATGAAAGGAAAAGAAAAAGAGAAAAGTATTTGAAAATAGAAAGAAAATTGTTGTTCAAGATAGTTTTGATTTTGGCGAGTCTTCCTGAACTACGCTAGTTTGATTCTCACCGGATGTGAGATACGTAGGCAACCCTCATCGGGTCCAACCACCCTTTTTCAAAAACAGCCAAAAAATACCAAAACCTTAATATTTTGTCCAAATAAGTCAGGTGCCGCCACTCTTGTTTAAAATAAGCCGAACGTCCCCAAAAGGGCGCCGAAAGGCCGTTTTTGCAAGAACATCCACCCTGAGTCAATTTTAAATGGTTTGCGAGCAAAGCCTTAAAGTCTCCCTTTCGGAAGTGCTGAAGGGCCGTATTTGCAAAACCGAGTCTTTGTTTTCTTAAATACATATTTTTGAAAAACAACCACTTTTCTTTATTTTAAAGTCAAAATAAGTCATTACATGGCCAGTTTTCTTTAAATAGCCTACAATTGACATTGAAACCTTCTCAGTCTTGTGCAGGCCCAAGGCGATGCCGAGTGATGCCCCGTGGACCCCAGGATTTGAAGCTTTGACGTATTCCTAGTCATCGAGTCTGTATTTTGTTTTTAAGTCTGTTTTGTAATTTTTCCCTTTTACAAAAACAAATAGTCTAGCATCGCTTGTAATCGGCATTTATTAATAAAGATTTGAAAAATTTCAAAAATTATCTCTTTATTTTTGCATTTGCAAGAACTACGCTTGGTCTGATTCATGCGGGGTCATGATAAATAGGCAATCTCCATAGGATTCGAACATAACCAAAAGAAAAAGAGGAAAGAAAAGAGAGAAAAAACAACCAAAGGCAAAAAAGAAAAGAAAAGAGCGGAAAAACAAGAAAGAAAAGGAAAAATCGAGAAAGGGAGAGAATAGGAGCAAGAGAAGACAAAGGAAAGAGTGAAAAGAAGAAAAAGAAAAAGAAAAAAAAGAGAAAAGAGAAGAGAAAGTTTTCAATTGGAAATAAGGAAAAGGCCGGGATGACGCATGCGACCGATCAAAAGCATAATAGGAACTGTTAACTGCCTAGGTGCATTCACTCCCCAAATGTGCGGGTACCAATATGTAAATGCCCTAACGCTAGCATGATGGTTTAATTTTGTCGTGACATTCCAGAAAGGTGGTTGGTTTGTGGTTTTAAAGTGGTTGCAACACAAGGACAAAAGACAGTGGCAAACAACAATAGAACTGGGTTGGTTGGTACCGGCGCCCGACAGTAGTTGGTTGGACAGGATAATCGGTTGGTTGAAGAGGTGCGGAGGTTAATACAACACATGGCAGACATGTATCAAGCCTGGATGATTGGGAAGGCACCACCGCCACCGCCACCAATTTTTTCGGATGCTGCCCTTACCCAGGCTCCCAACACAATGCCGGATGATTCTCCGTATTCTCCAGACACACCCGCTTATAACAAATTTCCCAACTAACCTAGTAACTCCACCACTCATCCTCCAGCTTATAATGCCCAATATCACCCCCCCAGAGGTTGCCCGCAAGGTCCTTGATTCATACAAAAAGAGCTCCCGGGATGAGCTTCATGCTAGAAATGAAAAGGTTACAGGAAGAGAAGGGAGAGATGGGATACCGAGGAAGTTGAAAAGCACAGAACAGTCCTTAGGGGACAAGGGAAGAATGGGAAGCCAGGGTAGTATGACTTGCCAAGAACTAATTGTGCCACATGACATCCGCCTGCCCGTAGGGTTCAAATTACCAAAATTTAACTTGTACGATGGGCGTGGAGATTCGGTGGCCCACCTAAGGGTTTATTGCAATGAAATGAGGATTGTTGGAGAGAAAGATGACGTGATGATTGCATATTTCAGTGAAAGCCTAACTGGGGCAGCCTTAGACTGGCATACTCGTCAAGATGTTGATAAGTGGCTTACATTGGGTGACATGGCTCAAGACTTTGTCTGATACTTTCAATGCAAATTGAGTGTTATCCCAGACCGCTCCTCGTTATCTAAGTTGGAAAAGAGGTCGGAGGAAAGCTTTAATGAGTTTGGGCTCAGATGGAGGGAGCAAGCTGCTCGAGTCAGTCCCCCCGATTAGCGAAGAAATGGTTGAGCTTTTTCTACAGGCCCAGGGACCTACCTAATTTAGCCATTTGATACCGGCCTTGGGAAAGCCTTTCAATGATGTGTTAAAAATAGGGGAACTAGTAGAAGAAGGGATCAAGTCAGGCAAAATCGTGAGCTGTTCGGAAGCCATTCAGAACATTCCAGTCAGCTTGGTTGGAAGAAAAAGGAACAGAAAAGATGATCCGATAGGTTTTCCTGATCAACATTTCCAGCCTCGACGTCGTCCCCGTAGTTATCCTTGTGCACTAGATGACCCTCCCCGATGCTACTTCTCTCCACAGAAATCCCAAAGTCGCACATCACATTCTCAGTACCCAGCTCCTCAAAATGCCCATCTACCCCCGCGAGCTTACCAAAAACACCCCGGATCAGGTTTTCGGCCCAATCCAACATTTAAGAATGAGAGGTTATGGAAGAAAAAAAACCTTCACTCCATTGGGAGAATCATATGCCAGTCTGTTCCGAAGGTTAAGGACATTGGACATGTTGAAGTCGATTCAGATAAAAATGCCTAACCCTCTTCCAAAGAAGTTTGATCCTTCTCAGAGGTGTGCATATTGCTCAGGTACCCTAAGACACGACATAGAGAAGTGTTGGAATCTGAAGAATGCGATTCAAAAACTTATTGATGCACGCGACATTGTCGTGCAAAGTCTAGATGCAGCAAATACTAGCCAAAGTCCATCTCTTGTGCATAATGAGACACATATGGTAGGTATGATTTATTTTAAAAAGGAACATGACAACTTGATAACTGTGATTTTAACATGTTTTATAACCATTCTTGCCTAAGCTTTGTGCGTGATTTGCCATACATTAGTCCCAAAATGCTAACAAATTGCACTTGATCGCAGGTTTGAACGACAAGATGATAATGGTCACAAATCGGCTCGACAAGTGTGAAAGTCAAGTAAAGTGAAGATTAAACAGACCCAATGCAGACCGTACTGATTTTCTACGCGACTGGAGATTCAGAGAGTTAGGATTCTGCTTGAGACCTGCACGGTCCGCGCTCACTCTAACGCGGTCCGCGTGGGTGAGATTTAGAGAATTGTCATTTGTGGCTAATTTATCCATGCGGTCGCGCCCCATTTCTGCGCGGTTCGCGTTCCTCAGTCAGCGCGGTCCGCGCCCCCAGCTCCAGAGTGAAGACATTGAAGACTAAGAACTTACACAGCCGCGCAACATTTTCTGCGCGGTCCGCGCCAGTCCCGCAGGGGCATTTTTGTCCAATTTTTCTAGCCTAGCATAAATAGAATGTTTTATCAATTTTAAGTTAAGTTTGGTATTAAAAATAGCTGCTGCACTCATGATACTCAAGTCTAAGCCTATTTTGGGCAATTTCTTCGTGTATTAACGTGGATTTGAATAGATTAATATTGTAGTTAATTATTATGTCAATTTCATCTACTATTTCTTCAATTTCTATTTCTACTATGTCTATCTAAACCATTAGCTAGGGTTGTGGCTCAACCCTAGTGTGGGTAATTAATGGGTGTGATTGTTTAGTGCATGAATGATATTGGGTATTTGTTATTTGGGTTGATCTTATATTTTCATTAAGATTTGGTGGTTGCAAACACTAGGTCTAGATTAGTGGGTCTTGACTCTTCTTGAGAAAGAGAGTCTATGACCCCAAGATTAATTCCAACAAGGAATTGGGATGGACCCACGAGAATGGTAGTCCCAATTAACGGGTTAAACCTCGAAAGAGTAATTACCCAACTTGAACCCTAAGTTGCTTGGGCAAATTGGCCTACCCAATTGGTCTCGAGAGAGTCAATTGGGCAAAATCACTCTCTCTACCGAGAGGTGTGAGAGTGGGTGCAAAAGTGCAACGGTTATAGCATAAATCCCATAATCATCATTCTTGCATTAGGAAGTTCTATCAGTTAGTTGACCACCTAGGTAAATGCCACGACCCTAGTGCTTTTCTCTATCTTGCATAAAACTAGAATCAATATCTTAGTTTAATTTAGTTCTAATTAGTAGCTGTTAAATTGTAGTTGATAAATATAAAAACCCAAAAATGGTAGGAATACAATTAGAAGCCAAAAAACATCTCTAGGCTTAACAAATACTCAACTCCCTCATCTAGCTCCCTGTGGAAATTGACCCCGATACCACTATTGGGTAAAAGTATTAGCGCCCACTCTTCCTAAGGTTGAGTCCGATGCGTTCAGAACTCTTCTGAGATCCTTGGAGGTCCACATGCTACTGAGGTTTCATCGCTGTCAGAGGTTGATCGTGAGAATGAGCCGGCAAAAGGAGCCCAAAAGCAGTTTGCTAAGAACAACGTGATGAAGACTTGTGAAAGTTCCAGCAACATTGGTGTGAAACTCAGTGGCTAGGATGCCGTGCTTGGTAATTGGGAAGACGCTCCACCTCTTGGAGTTTTGGTGGTTTATTTTGTTGTCATTTCTGTTGTCCGGGTTATTTCAGGGTTGTAATCCAGATATTATCTTGTAAAACAAACCCTTCTATCCTTTCACTTTGCCTTGTTTGTCTAGTCGTAATAGTTTGTTTAGTGTTGTCTAGGTTAGTTCAAGGGTTGTAACCCTAGTCTAGTTTGCTTGTTTTATCTAAACCCTTTCACCGTCAGTCTAATGCAATTCTCTGTTTCCTGCCATTTCTAGTCATTTTATTTAATTCCCTTCTCCTTTTACAATTCTTTTCATGCCGGTTCTAGTGACATGACATGCACGCATAATTCTCAGCCTGGTTTTAAAAGACAGTTTAGTAATGAAGCGATGAAACAATATTAAAGATGTAAGGACATTCGAGGAAAATGAGTAAGGGCATTCTGAGATCACTTCGAGCCCAAATTGTGTGAAACTGAGGGCAGATAGAACATAAAGAAATACTGTCAAAATGCATCATCGATTTGAATCCAAAAGCAAGTTTGCCCCAAGTCTACAGGGGCCGTTCGTGGTACCAAGGTTGTTGTCCAATGGTGCTGGGTAATCGACAAATGTAAAAGGCAAATGTGTGGATATGGCCATTAATTTTGGCGCAATCAAAAGATGTTATAATTGCGTAGTTTGTACTTGGCATATTTTTGAGATTGGAATGACGAAGGCATTTTGTTCTGCTATCCAAACACTTTATCCTTTGTTATCCCTTTGAGCCTCAGTTATTTTCTTGCATACCCTTCTTTTGGAATCAATAACAATACTCGGAAACCCGAGCGGGGAAAATCAGCGGAGAAACAAGAGAAAAATAGTCCAAAAGAAAAGAAGAAGGAAAAGAAAAAGAGAAGAGAAGAGAAAAGAAAGGAAAAAAGGGCAAAGAAAAGCAAAAACAGAAAAAGAGAAAAAAAAGAAAAAGGAACAAAAAAGAAAAAGAAAAAGAAAATAAAAGAGAAAAGAAAAGGAATGAAAATAAAAAAGGAAAAGTGGAAGAAAGGAAAAATTGCAACAATGAAGTATTTTTATGGCCTGAACTACGTTTGACTTGATCCCGAAAGGGTACGTAGGCAGCCTCTCTCTGAGATTCAGTCACACTAAAATAAAATCCAAAAGTTCCCCAAGAAAGAAACTGGGGCAGAAGTTGTGGTTGTTGTGAGAAAGCTGGTTTCGAAAGTTGTAATTTTGAACCCATGTTGAGTTGTTTCAAGTCTTGATACCCTTCTTTCTAACCACATCCAAAAACCTGCATTAAGGTCTAAAGAAAGACCTTCTGATCTGTCTTCAAGAAATGCCGAGTAAAGCGAGTAGAGGTGAATCATGTCAGGGGAAACACTCCGGCAGAAGAAGAAAACACTCCGGTACAAGAAGAAAAATAATGAAAATGAGAGTCTTATTGGTGAAAACCCTCACGGGCACCGTAAGGCGAAGTGAGTTGAGCGAAAACCAAAATGAGAGAGGTTTGATGGTGAAAACCCAACGGGCGCCACAAGTCGAATAAGGACTGTTAATCAAATCGGGCAAGTGGAGCATTGAAGCCCAGTTTCACGGCGGAAAGGTACAACAGGAGCCGAACATCAGATTTGCTAAATAGAATAGGCTGCAGGTGCATGTCAAGGTCGTTATAATCGGTATCCACATCCGCTAGGTTCATACTTTGTAGTTTTCTTGTTAGGAATTATCCCTTTCATTGTCCTCCTACTATGTTCCTTATGTTATGTTTACTTCCTCTTCCTGAGTATGTTTGGTCATAACAAGTGAGAAATGACTTCAAAATCTACCACCAAGCTTTCCAATTAAACAAAACAGGATCTGGTGAACACATCAAGGCATCAAGTCAAGAGAAAATAGCAGGCACACTGAGTTGGAAACAATTAACATGCTTTGGGATCCTTGTGAAATGCAAAAGCTTCGTATATGAACGATGTCACAAATGAGGGGTCAGAGCGAACAAACCAAAGGTATTTCCTGAGATAAGGTTGATAAAAGGATGTTAAACCGGTCACGAGCAAGACTTTCCAAGCAGAAATCAAAGTCATCATAGCCAATAGGGGAGCGGTAGACCTCAAGGACTGGGACCAGGGGTTTAAGTCAAGAAAGGACAACATACATCTTGAGTGGGTGGCAATTGACGTGCCTTGGGATTCGTGATAAATACAAGGGTTTGATACGTCTCAATTCAGGAACCATGCAACAGATGTAGGTTGTTTTGGTGAACGGATTAGAGGTATTCTCCATGTCAATGGTAGCAAAGAAAGTGGTTAGTCAATAAACAAGCAAGATCTTCGAATGGAATCAGTTATCATGACAAGTGAAGGAGCAATAAACCTCAAGGCCGAGGCCAGTGTTTAAGCCGAGAAAGAACATCATAAACACATAGTGGGGGCAATAGACATGTTTTGGGATTCATATGAGACATAAAAGTTGGGGAGATGCCAATTCATGCAATACAACAAATAGAGGATATTGGGTCTGAACGGAGAAGGCATTTTATGTAATAAGGATGACAGATAAAGGGGTTAGTCCATAAACAAGCAAGGTCCTCGAGTGGAAATCAGTTACCTTGGCAAATGCAGAAGCAGCCGCCCTCAAAGTTCAAGGCCGCAAACCGACCACCACATTTTAAACTCACAAGTTTTCTTCGTTTGAAATAGGAACAAAGCAACGCAAGAAAGTTGGGTCAACAATGAGAAGAAAAAGAGAAGAAAATAAAGAAAAAGAGAAAGGAAGAAGAGGAGAGCCAACAAAAGAGAAGTTTCTCAAATCCTTGCCCTTGCCTGTCTTGATAGTGTGCATAAAATGCTGCCGTTGCTGTTCTCATTTTTCCCTCCTAGGATAAAAGTCCTAGTCTGATGGATTTTCCTCCAGATCTAAATCTTAGTCTGATGAATCTTTCTCCTAAGATAGAAAACCTATTCTGATGAACTTTCTCCTAGGATAAAAATCTTAGTCTGATGAATCTTTCTCCTAAGATAACAAAAACCAACATCTTAGTCTGATGAATCTTTCTCCTAAGATAACAAAAGGCCTAGTCTGATGAATTGTTCTCCTAAGAAAGAAACCCTAGTTTGATGAATTTTCTCCTAGGATCAAAATCTTAGTCTGATGAATTGTTCTCCTAAGATAGAAAACCTGGTCTAACAAATTTTCTCCTAGGATCAAAATCTTTCATCATTGCATCGATAACATAAGTGATTTATAGTTTTGCTAATAACTCACAAACCCTCTCAGCCACCAAACCGGGGCAGAAAATTTTCATTATTTGTCTATTTTGTTGCAGTCAGGAGCCCACCTGGAGAACAAGGAAATACTTTTCAAGTTCAGCAATCAGGAGCCCGCCTGGAGAACAAGGGAATACTTTTCAAGTTCAGCAATCAGGAGCCCACTTGGAGAACAAGGGAATACATTTCAAGTTGCAGCAGTCAGGCGCCCACCTGGAGAACAAGGGAAGTACAATTCAAATTTTAGATTTTAATTTTTTATATTTGATAACATGCTGCACCCAGCCATCAAAACTGGGGCAGAAAATTTTCTTTGTTTGTCTATTTTGTTGCAGTCAGGAGCCCACCTGGAGAACAAGGGAATACTTTTCAAGTCCAGCAATCAGGAGCCCACCCGGAGAACAAGGGAATACTTGTCAAGCTTCAGCAATCAGGCACCCACCTGGAGAACAAGGGAAGTACAATTTAAATTTTAGATTTTAATTTTTAATATTTGATAACATGATGTGCCCAGCCACCAAACTGGGGTAGAAATTTTTCTTTGTTTGTCTATTTTGTTGCAGTCAGGAGCCCA
>MU686550.1:17164-38065 GCA_026770625.1 Nicotiana glauca
GAGAACAAGGGAATACTTTTCAAGTGTCAGCAGTCAGGAGCCCGCCTGGAGAATAGAGGCATATATTTCAAATTTCAGCAGTCAAGCATCACTCGAAGGAAGGGCAAAACATCTCCAATCATAATTCAAGGCAACAACGCAAGAATTTAATGGGAAGGATACAAAGCAACACAAGAGCAAGTTTGAAGACATAGATAGGACCTTTTTTGTAATTCTTAGGTCATAACGTAGGCTAGCTTCTTTTATTTTGACACGGTGTAATAAGGAGGTCAGCGAGCGGTAGCAGCAGCAACATCAACGACAGCAGCAGTGAAATCACAGCTCTTGGTAGTCCCAGCTACCAAACCTTCCCGAACTGCACAGACTTGATTCCTTTTTAGCCAAGGATATGTAGGCAACCTCCGAAGCAGGGTGCGGTCAAACTTTTCAAAAGTGCTTCACACGAAATATTCAAACGGGCAAAAATTGCTCGTATCCGCTCACTTATCATTACCCGAGAAATTTTTGTGTTCCCGAGCAAAGAGGGGCAGCTGTGAGCACGTGATTTTTGCCCTATATGAATTATTCCCAAAAAAATTCAAACAAAATGATTTCTTTTATTATTTTACAATTTTATAAATTTTTATGACATTTTATATTAATTGTTTGCATTTTATTTGTGCATTTTAATTCATATAAAAAATATAAAATACACTTGGAGTTTGTTTAGGATTTTAGGATTAATTAGTAGTTAAGGAAAAAATAAAGAAAATAACAAAGAATGGTCTTTTGCATCTTTAGTTTTAATTTGTGTTTAATTAGAAATTAGGTTATTTGGAAATTAGGAAGTATAATTTTTAGTGTCAATTTGGTTTTTGAGTTTTGATTTAGTATTTCATAAAATCAGAAAATAAATAAAAGAAATATACACAAAAGAAATAAAAGAAAAAAAATTTAAAAAGAAGGCTCTTAATAAAAAATCCAGTTGGGCTCGTCTTAATCAAATATCCCTTAGCCCAATTCGTTTAACCCAGTCCAGGCCCAAACCCTAAGCCACCCAGCCTGCCCTATGGTTAATTTCCAGTCTAATGTGTGTTTTAATTTTGTCAATACTATTTTAATCTTGTGTTCTGAGTTGTTTTGATTAATTCTAGTTGTTTTTTGGATTGTAATTTGTTCCAACTCCTGATTTTAGTTAAGCCTGTGATAATCTGTTAGTTGGTTTTATTAAGTTTGTTTGAATCAAGTTCTAGTATTCCTTTAGTTTAGGATAATTACCAGCTAGTTCATTTTCAGTTTAATTAGTCTTGTAATTAGCAAAATTTGGTTACGATTAATAGTTTAATTTGGTTATTGGTTCAATTGACAAATTCAATAATAGTTTAAGTCGGGATTACTCTTCAGTAGTTCAATTCAGAACTTTGGAAATTGTTTGGTTATAGCTGTAGTTTAGGTGTAAGTTCAGGGATAGTTTAGACATTTGAAATTGAGTAGAACATGGTAGTTAATATTAGAGTCTTCTAGGACCTTCTAGACTAGGGCTTTAGCTGTAATTGCAAGAAACATAGTGCACTAACTTGAGTAACAAGTTAATAAGTGAGGGACTAATATATAAAACTAAAAAATCTAAAATTGCATCTCATGTTGCCTATAAAAGGCAGCCCCAATGCCTTCATTGAAGTGGGAAAAGTCCCCAAAAATCCCCCCCCCCAAAAACCATTCTGCAAATCTAAGCTTAAAAGTTTGAATTTCAAATTCTGAACTCTTATAGTTCAAGCCTTCCTTTAGATCTATTTTTCTGCCGAAAACCTAAAACCAAACAGAAATACAATAGAAAATTCAAAAGAAAAACACTGTTTCAATGCTTTTCCTTAGTTTTTCTTTCGAATTTTAGCCTTATTTCAACTCTCTAGCTCATTTCGAAACCAAAACAGCTTGAACTCCTTTGTTTCTGTTTGATATTTGGAATTTGACAAAGTTTGGAGTCAATTTGAATTGAATCTGATTGGTTTGAGTCAGCTGTTGGGTCAATTGCTGTTTGTATTTGATTTCTAGGCTCAATTGTTTGCCGGCTGGGTTTATTCAAGTTACTTTGAGTGTTTTCTGCCTGATTTGATGTAAAACATTTGCTGGATTGGAGCTATTTCTGGTTGAATTTGAGCTTGTGGTTGCTCACTAAGTTCTGTTTGATGTTGTGGCTGTGCTGACCATTTCTCTCTTGTGTTTTGACCTTCAGGTACATATCTTGTATTCCCATGACTTTTGAAATGAATTAAAGAGCTGATCTGGCTTCTCCTATTGAATTCCTTTATTTATTTTTAACTTGTAGTTAATTAGAACTTCATTATAGCATGTAATAGATTAAGGACCGTATGACTAGACTGAACATTTAGACTGTGTAATCCTGATTATGATTGGACTGTTGGTTTCGTTGTAGTTCATATCAATAGAATTGCACATAGGTGCATTGTGGTAACTGTTACACTAGAAATTGGTTAATCATTATAGTTATTGTATTGGATTGTTATAAATCCAGCTCAATGTTTGGATTAAGTAGTTGGAAAAAAAGGTATCAAAATAAGTAAAACTCGTGGTTCACATTTGAATCACACTTACAGTAGTTGTAGTTTTTTTCATGTTGTTTTAGTTTTTTTTGAATCAAAGTAAAACTTCAGTATGAACATTGCAGTAGCTACCCCTTCGAATATGTGTAGAAACTTATTAATGCAATAAAAGAGCTAATTTGACATTTATCTAACCAATTGGGCTGCATTTTCCCTCTCTTTGCTACTGCACGTGTTTGAGCCCCAGTCACGCACAGGCTGGCCTAATTCTAGTTTTCCCAGCTCATTAATGGGGCCTACGTTGGAGCCCAGAGCTAACTAACTGATTGTGTCTAGTTTTTAGTGGGCCAATTTCAGGAGTCATAGGCTTGGATGAGGATTAATTTTGACAATATAGGTCTTTGGGCCCTTGAGTTATGTAGCACACTTGAGCTAAGAGGTGTTACCTTTTGTTCAGATGTAGACTTGAACTTGAGGCCCATTTGCCTTGGTCATATTAAATATTAGTAATTGATAAAATTGATTAATTAAGATTCTTTAGAGACAAAATTAAAAATAGAAAATCATAGTTTACTTTCGGATTTGCCTTTTAAAATAAAATAAGACGAGCCTCGCCGAACAAACTATATAAATTGCGGGGTCCTCATTAAATGCTTATATCAAAATACTTAGAATTCAGGACATGCCATTTAGCGAATTTTCATGTCCTCCCACAAAGTTAATAACACGCTAGCCACTTTAGGCGCGCTTTTAATAATTTTACCTTCATAAATACGGGTGTGCATTTCATGCGACCCAAATCCAAATCCCAAAACGTTGAATCAGAATGTGTCGAGGATCCGGGTGCATTTTATGTGACGTGATCCAAAAACACATTGCCAAACAATGTTCACTTTCTTAAAAAATGACTAAAGCGGTAAATAATTCCAAAAGTGCACTATAGGTTTGAACATGTATAAAAATTAAATTTTAGCCAAATAGAGTAGTTGAGCGAACGTGATAGAGCCACGGAACTTGGGAGTGTCTAACCCCTTCTCCCGGGTTAACAGAATTCCTTACCTTGATTTTTGGTTCTCGACTGTAATACAGAGTCAAACCCTTTCCTCGATTCGGGATTCAAACCGGTGACTTGGGACACCATAAATCTCCCAAGTGGAGATTCTGAATCTTTAATAAAATGAATCCCATTTTGATTGTCCTTTAATTGGAAAAACTCCTTTTATTATACCCCTCCCCGGGGTGTAGTAGCGAAAAAGGAGGTGTGATACCTGCTTAGAAAGGTATCTTTGTACCATCTGAATTCACTGAGAGTTTTGTATCTCATTTTGTTTAGAAGAATACGAATAGTTTCATTCTGATTGGTAAATCTACCACTGAAATGTTCTAAAATATTAAGAATAAGGGTATAAACGACATCTTCTCTATTTGCAATTAGAGGAGAGCCCAGGTTATCAAAAGCTGCTTCTGCAGCTTTGGCCTCCATAATCGAAGCCCTTTGTTCGACGGTTAGGTTATTATCCCACCAGCCACGAAGTTGGCCGGTAAAACCGGCATCTATCATTTTTGCAATGGTCTAATTTGCATTTTAACACTTTTACAGATAGTCGAATACATAATCATTCAACGTACGAGAATTGTAAAGACCCAGCCGGCCATTTTTGGAATTTATGTCCCAATCCCCCATTAACTACTTTCCCTAAGTTCATTTCTGCTATTTTGGTTTGCCGGGACGTTCGGTGATAGGATTCGGAGTGTTTTGGGACACTTAGTCCCTAAATGAGAGTTTAAGAGTTGAAAAATGGTCCGTATTCGGAACAGTGTGAAGATGACCTCAGAATGGAAATTCGATGGTTTCGTTAGCTCCTTTAGGTGATTTCAGGGTTGGGAGCGTGTTCGGAATGTATTTTAGAGGTTCGTAGCTCCTTTAGGCTTGAAATGTCGAAGTTCGAATTTTTGAAGTTTCCGGTCCGATAGTGAGTTTTTAATACGAGGGTCGGTTTGGAATTTTAAAAGTTGATGTAGCTCCGTCATATCATTTTGGATGTGCGTGCAAAATTTCAGGTAATTCGGGCGAGGTTTGGGTAGGTTTTTGATCGAAAGTGTGTTTGGTTGGAATTTGAAGTTCTTAGGCTTGAATCTTGGCTTAATTCGTGTTTCTGGTGTTGTTTTAGGAGGTTTAAAGATTGGTACAAGTTCGAATGATGTTATGGGATGTGTCCGTAGGTTTGGTTGAGGTCTCGGGGGCCTCGGGTGAGTTCCGGATGCTCAACGGAGCATTTTTGGAGTTTCAAAGTGTTGCAGAAAATCCTTCAGCTGTCCTTCAGCTGCGCAGGTCCCAATTCCTTCTTCGCATTCGCGGTATCATCCACGCGTTCGTGTAGCTTTGTCCCTCTTTCTCTTCGCATTCACGTCCTCCTCTATGCATTCACGTAGAGTAATTCTGGAGGATGACAAATTTCTTCATTGTGTTCGCAATTGGCGCCCCACGATCGCGTAGCTTCACACATTTCTTCACCGTGTTCGCGTCATGGCTCTCACGTTCTCATAGACTTATTGGACTCCAAGGGTTGGGCTTGATTTTCATTCAATGCGTTCGCGTACCCAGTGTCGCGTTCGCATAGTTCACTGGATCCAGGCCTTCGCGTTCGCATCAGTACCTTCGCGATCGCGAAGGGTATTTTTGGTCCCTTTATAATTCCTTCTTCGCGAACGCATGCTGCCTTTCGCGTTCACGATTCTTTCCCTGGGCAGTATTTAACATTTCAAAAATGAGGTTTAGCCATTTTTACCAAAACTCAAGGTTTGGAGCTCGGATTTGGGAGCAATTTCAAGGGTTTTCAAAGGCAATCACTGGGTAACGATTCTCTACTCTCCTATGACTAAAACCCATTAATCTAATCGCGAATTCACCCTTTAATTTCGTGTTTTCGAATGGAAAGTGGGTAAACTTCTTAGACCTAACTATGGGGTTTTGAGGGGGAATTTGACTTCCAATTTGGGAGATTTTTACATGGTTAGACTCGTGAGAGTACGAGGGTTCTAAAAACGTAAAAAATTATTCGATTCCGAGAAGATGGCTGGAGGGGCATTTTGGTCATTTTACCTATTTTTGCGCCCTAGCTTTAAATTTAATAGTGGAATCAGTTGTTTGAAATATTATTTATGATGTGTAATTGAATTGAATAGATTTGGGCCATTTGGAGTCAGATACTCGTGGCAAAGGCGCGATTTCTAATGATATTGAGCCTGTTCGAGGTAAGTGGCTTGTCTAACCTTATATGGGGGACCTTTACCCTTAGGACATGATCTTTGATTGTTTGAATTCCTCGTACGTGAGGTGACGAGCGCGTACTTGAGCTAATTATTGTAAACCCTTTTTTACTTGGAGTATTTTTATTGAAATCTTCTGTTTACTTGCTCATTTAAACTGTAGTTTTAACCTGTGCTAGTTTAGAGAAGCATGCTTAGCTAACTTACTTGCTTAATTGTTTAATTGTACTATTTATACTCTGTGAAGCATGTTAGATTAGAAATCAGTGTTATTTGTAATGGTTTAGCATTTATTCTGAGATTATGAGCTGTTGTTGTGGTGTGTTTTAAATTGGGACTACGGGACGACTTCCCGGGAGATCCCCCTGTACTTGACTTATTCTGAAATGAAGGTGCGGGATACCAAGAGATCCCTTGCACGTGTTCCTATATATATATTGGGATACCAAGAGATCCCCGGCGCATATGATGAGGATACCGAGAGATCCTCGGGATACCAAGAGATCCCCGGCTGTTATTCCTGGTTGAGAGTAGTATTTTCCTTTCATTATTACTGTTACTATCTATTGTTGTTTGCTGTATTTATCCGGTTTAGATTTTTGTTGTAGACTTTATTCAGACTGTTTCCGTTATTTATTTATTTGTTATGCTTACCTCAGTAGGGCCTTGACCTTTCCTCGTCACTACCCAACCGAGGTTAGGCATGACACTTACTGAGTACCAGTGTAGTGTACTCATGCCCTTCCTTCGCATGTTTTCATATGCAGATCATCCATGTACCTCTGCTCAGGCGCACTACCCTTGAGGCGAGGAGACATATGGAGACTTCAAGGTATATCTGCAGCGTCCGCAGACCGAAGAGTCTTATTCCTTATTCTAGTTATAGAGCTGTTATCCTATCATACTTTTGATGTAGTTATTTTGGAGATTAGAGTACTTCTTGGAATTCTATTAACCTGTGTTTCCCGTGAGTTTCCGGGTTTAGGGATTTGGTTGTAGACTTCCACATATTCTTAGAGTTGTACAGGCCGGACGACCTTATACTCAGTTGTTATTTTTCATATGTTCAGTTTTAATTGGTATTTTCTGCAAATATTATATCTTTTCTGCAATACTTGGCTTACCTAGTCATGGGGACTAGGTGCCATCATGACATATTCACGATTGGTGAAATAGGGTCATGAAAAGTTGGGATCTGAGCACTAGGTTCATAGGAGTCACGGAACACAGGCCGGTTTACTAGAGTCTTGTTGATCGGTACGGAGACGTCCGTATTTATCTTCGAGAGGCTATGTAACTGTTTAGGAAAAATCTTCATTTCTTTTGAATTCCTTGTCGTGTGATATTTTTACATCAATTCTAAACTTCTGTCTTCTATTCTCTCACAGATGGTGAGGACACGTGCTATGTGAGAGGACCAGACACCCGCACCCCCGTTGCCCCCGTTAGAGGCCGGGGCCGGGGTAGAGGTCGAGGATACTCATGAGGTGTAGCCACAACACCCGCGTAAGCTGCCACTGAGGTACCACCAGCAGATCTAGTGGGAGCCCAGGCACCTGGTACACCTACCACAACTACTACTACTCCAGCGCTCTAGGAGAGTCTGGCTTAGTTCATGAGCATGTACACTACCTTGGCTCAGGCGGGGTTTATTCCCCTCGCTGCAGCCAAATCCCAGGTCGGGGGAGGGGCCCAGACTCGCGTAACCTGCTCTCCTGAGCAGAGAGTGCCGATAGAGCAGGTCCCGGAGGTTATTCCTGTACCGCCTGCAGCAGAAGCACAGCCTGGGGATGGGTCAGCTCTCTCCAGGGACGAGCAGCGTAGGCTAGAGAGGTTCAAGAAATATGATCCCCCAGTGTTCAGTGGCCTAGCATCAGATGACACCTTGGGATTCTTGGAGGAGTGTCATCGCATTCTTCGCACTATGGGCATAGTGGAGTCTAGTTGGGTTTCTTTTCCCGCCTTTCAACTTCGGGGAGCCGCCTATGATTGGTGGCGTACTTATGAGTTGGACAGTCCAGTCGAGTCTGCCTCACTGACTTGGACCTAGTTCTCAGACATATTTTTGAGGGAGTTTGTCCCCCAGAGCCTCGGGGATTCATGGCGCGTGGAGTTTGAGCATTTGCGCCAGGGTGCTATGACAGTCCCAGAGTATGCCATCCGTTATACCAGGTTGGCTAGACATGCACTGGCTTTTGTCGCCACAGTTCGGGAGAGAGTTTGGAGGTTTATCCAGGCTCTTATTCTGCCCATCCGATCCAGCATGACTCGAGAGTTAGAGATAGATATTCCTTACTAGTAGGTAGTAAGCATTGCTAGGAGGATTGAGGGTATGCTCGCCAGGGAGCGAGGGGAGAGGGAGGCCAAGAGGTCTCGAGAGTCGGGTCACTACTCTGGTGCCCGTACCTCATCAGCCGGTCGTTATGGTAGGGGTTATTCTGGTCGCCCTGTTTATTCAGCCTTGCTAGCAGTTAATAGTACTCCAGCTCCGCCAACACCTTAGAGCCTTATTGTGTGCCTCCAGTTTCTAGCGCGCCTCCTGTGCGGGGTACTTCCAGAGGTCAGTCCAGCAGACCTAGCTCCAGTCAGTCACAGCCACCGCGTCCTCCAAGAGCTTGCTATGAGTATGGTGATACCTATCATGTGGTGAGGGATTGCCCTAGACTTGGGAGGAGTGCACCTCCACAGACTGCTCAGCCATAGCGTGCTCCTCAGAGTTCTCAGGCTATGGTTCCAGCACCCACTGCTACCCCACCTACCCAACCAGCTAGGGGTGGAGGTTGGGTAGATAGAGGTCGCCCTCGTGAGAGGGGTCGGGCCAGATATTATTGCATTCCTACTCGTACTGAGACAGTTTCCTCCGATTCTGTCATCACAGGTATTATTCTGGTTTGTCACAGAGAGGCATTGGTTCTATTTGATCCAGGCTCTACTTATTCATATGTGTCCTCTTATTTTGCTTCGCATTTAGGTGTGCCTCGAGATTCTTTGAGTTCCCCCGTTTATGTTTCTACTCCTATGGGAGATTCTCTTGTTGTGAACCGGGTTTACCTGTCGTGTTTGGTTACTATTCGTGGTTTTGAGACCAGGGTAGATCTATTATTACTCGGCATAGTTGATTTTGACATTATTCTGGGCATGGACTGGTTGTCGCCCTATCATGCTATTCTTGATTGTCACACCAAGACTATGACGCTGGCTATGCCAGGTATTCCACGTATTGAGTGGAGTGGTACTTTGGATCATACTCCCAGTAGGGTTGTTTCTTTCCTTAGAGCTCAACGTATGGTTGAGAAGGGGTGTGCCGCATATTTATCTTATGTGAGAGATGTCAGTGGTGACACCCCTTCTGTTGATTCAGTCCCAGTGGTACGGGATTTTCCCGATATGTTTCCAGCTGATCTTCTAGCCATGCCGCCCGATAGAGATATCAATTTTGGCATTGATCTGTTGCCGGACACTTAGCCCATTTCTATTCCTCCGTATCGCATGGCTCCTCCTGAGTTGAAGGAGTTGAATGATCAATTGCAGGAATTGTTGGGTAAGGGTTGTATCCGGCCCAGTGTTTCGCCATGGGGTGCTCCTGTCTTGTTTGTAAAGAAGAAGGATGGTTCTATGCGTATGTGCATTGATTATCGCCAGTTGAACAAAGTTACAGTAAAGAACCGTTATCCTTTGCCGCGTATTGATGATCCGTTTGACCAGCTTCAGGGCGCACAAATGTTTTCCAAGATTGATTTGCGCTCAGGTTACCATCGGTTGAAGATTCGGGAGCCAGATATCTGGAAGACTGCCTTCAAGACTCGGTGTGGTCATTACGAGTTCCTTGTTATGTCATTTGGGCTGACTAATGCCCCGACAGCTTTTATGCATTTGTGCACAGTGTATTCAGGCCATATCTTGACTCATTCGTGATTGTTTTTATTGATGATATTCTGATATATTCTCGGAGTCGGGAAGATCATGAGCAGCACCTGAGGATAGTGCTTCAGACTCTGAGAGAGAAGAAATTATATGCAAAGTTCTCAAAATGTGAGTTCTGGCTGAGTTCTGTGGCATTCATAGGCCACGTGGTATCGAGTGAGGGCATTCAAGTGGATCCAAGAAAGGTGGAGGCCGTACAGAGTTGGCCCAGGCCCTTCTCAGCTACAAAGATTCGCAGTTTCCTCAGCTTGGCGGGTTATTACCGTTGCTTTGTAGAGGGGTTTTCATCGATTGCGGCCCCTATGACTAGATTGACTCAGAAGGGTGCCCCATTTCAGTGGACAGAGGAGTGTGAGGCGAGCTTTCAAAAGCTCAAGACAGCTTTGACTTCAGCCCCAATCTTGATGCTGCCTACCGGTTCAGGGTCCTATACAGTTTATTGTGATGCCTCACGGGTTGAACTTGGAGCGGTGTTGATGCATGACGATACGGTGATTGCCTATGCGTCTAGACATTTGAAGGTGCATGAAAAGAACTACCTTCTCCACGATCTTGAGTTAGCTGCTATTGTTCATGCCTTGAAGATCTGGCGTCACTATCTGTATGGGGTGCCTTGTGAGATTTATACTGATCATCGGAGTTTGCAGCACTTGCTTAAGCAGAAGGACCTGAATATGCGTCAAAGGAGATGGTTAGAGTTGTTAAAAGATTATGATATTACTATTGTTTATCACCTGGGCAAGGCCAATGTGGTTGCCGATGCCTTGAGTCACCGGGCAGAGAGTTTGGGGAGTTTGGCATATCTACCAGTCTCAGAGAGACCTATGGCGATGGTTGTTCAGGCTTTAGCCAGAGAGTTCGTGAGATTGGACCTTTCGGAGCCCAGTCGGGTTCTAGCTTGTGTGGTTTCTCGATCTTCCCTATTTGATCGCATCAGGGAGCGATAGTTTGATGACCCTCATTTGCTTGTCCTTTAGGACAGAGTTCGGCATGGTGATGCTAGAGATGTTACCATCGGGGATGATGGGGTATTGAGTATGCAGGGCCAGATTTGTGTGCCCAATGACGATGATCTTCGAGAGTTGATTCTAGTAGAGGCCCATAGCTCGCAGTATTCCATCCATCCGGGTGCCGTGAAGATGTATCAGGACTTGAGGCAGTACTACTGGTGGAGGCGGATGAAGAAGGATATAGTTGACTATGTGTCTAGATACCTCAACTGCCAGCAGGAGAAGTATGAGCACCAGCGTCCAGGTGGGTTGCTTCAGCAGATTGAGATCCCAGAGTGGAAGTGGGAGCGTATCACCATGGACTTCGTAGCTGGACTTCCACGGGCCATGAAGAAGTTTGATTCTATTTGGGTCATTGTAGACCGGCTGACCAAGTCTGCTCATTTCATACCTGTGTGTACCACTTACTCATCGGAGCGGTTGGCGAAGATTTATATCAGGGAGATCATCCGATTGCACGGTATTCCAGTTTCTATCATCTCAAACAGAGGTACTCAGTTTACATCGTGGTTCTGGAGAGCCGTGCAGCAGGAGTTAGGCATTCGGGTGGAGTTGAGCACGACATTTCACCCCCAGAGAGACGGACAGTCCGAGCGCACTATTTAAATTCTGGAGGATATGCTCCGTGCCTACGTGATTGAGTTTGGAGGGTCATAGGATCATTTCCTGCCACTGGCGGAGTTTGCTTATAATAACAGTTACCAGTCCAGCATTCAGATGGCGCCGTATGAGGCCTTATATGGTAGGAGATGTAGATATACAGTGGGTTGGTTTGAGCTGGGTGAGGCCAGACTATTGGGCACAAAGATGGTTCAGGATGCAATGGAGAAGGTTAAGGTGATCCAGGATAGACTCCGTGCAGCCCAGTCCAGACAGAAGAGTTACACGGACAAGAAGGTTCGTGATGTTGCATATATGGTTGGCGAGCGGGTTCTACTTCGAGACTCGCCTATGAAGGGCATAATGAGGTTTGAAAAGAAAGGGAAGCTGAGTCCGAGATTTATTGGGCCTTTTGAGATCTTGAGGCGAGTTGGGGAGGTTGCTTATGAGCTTGCCTTACCTCCAGCCTAGCTGGAGTTTATCCGGTATTTAATGTTTTGATGCTCCGGAGATATCACGGTGATTCGTCGCACGTGTTGGATTTCAGTTCAGTCCAGTTGGATGAGGATCTATCCTATGTTGAGGAGCCAGTGGCTATTTTAGCCAGGCAGATCAGAAAGTTGAGGTCAAAGAACATTGCTTCAGTAAAGGTCCAGTAGCGGGGTCAGCCGGCCGAGGAGGCGACTTGGGAGACCGAGCTGGATATACGCAGCCAGTACCCTCATCTTTTTGCTACTTCAGGTATGTTCTCTATGCTCGTTTGAGGATGAACGAATGTTTAAGTGTAGGAGGATGTAACGACCCGTCCAGTCATTTTTGGAATTTACGCCCCGATCCCCCATTAACTGCTTCCCCTAAGTTTATTTCTGCTATTTTGGTTTGCCGGGACGTTCGGTGTTAGGATTCGGAGTGTTTTGGGACACTTAGTCCCTAAATGAGAGCATAAGAGTTGAAAAATGGTCCATATTTGAAATAGTGTGAAGACGATCTTGAAATGGAAATTCGATGGTTCCGTTATCTCCGTTAGGTGATTTTGGGGTTGGGAGCGTGTTCGGAAGGTTCGTAGCTCATTTAGGCTTTAAATGCCGAAGTTCGAATTTTTGAAATTTTTGGTCCGATAGTGAGTTTTTGATACGAGGGTCGGTTTGGAATTCCGGAAGTTGCTGTAGCTCCGTCATGTCATTTTGGATGTGCATGCAAAATTTCAGGTCATTGGGGCGAGGTTTGGGTAGGTTTTTGATCGAAAGTGTGTTTGGTTGGAATTTGAAGTTCTTAAGCTTGAATCTTGGCTTAATTCGTGTTTCTGGTGTTGTTTTAGGTGGTTTAAGGATTGGTACAAGTTCGAATGATGTTATGGGATGTATCCATAGGTTTGGTTGAGGTCTCGGGGGCCTCGGGTGAGTTCCGGATGCTCAGCGGAGCATTTTTGGAGTTTCAAAGTGTTGGAGAAAATCCTTCAGCTGCGCAGGTCCCAATTCCTTCTTCGCGTTCGCGGTATCATCCACGCGTTCGTGTAGCTTTGGCCCTCCTTCTCTTTGCGTTCGCGTCCTCCTCTACACGTTCGCGTAGAGTAATTCTGGAGGATGACAAATTTCTTCATAGCGTTCATGATTGGTGCCCCATGATCGCTTAGCTTCACATGTTTCTTCACCGTGTTCGCTTCATGGATATCGCGTCCTCATAGACTTATTGGACTCCAAGGGCTGGGCTTGATTTTCATTCAATGCGTTCGCGTACCCAGTGTCGCATTCGCATCTCCAGGCCTTCGCGTTCGCATCAGTACCTTTGCAATCACGAAGGGCATTTTTGGTCCCTTTATTATTCCTTCTTCGCGAACACATGCTGCCTTTCGCGTTCACGATTCTTTAGATCCCTGGGCATTATTTAATATTTCAAAAACGAGGTTTAACCATTTTTACCAAAACTCAAGGTTTGGAGCTCGGATTTGGGAGCAATTTCAAGGGTTTTTCGAAGCCAATCACTGGGTAAATATTGTCTACTCTCCTATGACTAAAACCCATTAATCTAATCGCGAATTTACCCTTTTATTCGATTCCGAGATGATGGCTGGAGGGGCATTTTGGTCATTTTACATATTTTCCTGCCTTAGCATTAAATTTAATAGTGGAATCAGTTGTTTGCAATATTATTTACGATGTGGAATTGAATTGAATAGATTTGGGTCATTTGGAGTCCGATACTCGTGGCAAAGGTGTGATTTCTAGTAATATTGAGCCTATTCGAGGTAAGTGACTTGTCTAACCTTATGTGGGGGCCCTTTCCCCTTACGACATGATCCTTGATTGTTTGAATGCCTCGCACGTGAGGTGACGAGCGCGTACTTGAGCTAATTGTTGTAAACCCTTTTTTACTTGGAGTATTTTTATTGAGATCTTCTTTTTACTTGCTCATTTAAACTGTAGTTCTAACCTGTGCTAGCTTATAGAAGCATGCTTAGCTGACTTATTTGATTAATTGTTTAACTGTACTATTTGTACTCTGTGAATCATGTTCAATTAGAAATCAGTGTTATTTGTAATGGTTTAGCATTTATTCTGAGATTATGAGCTGTTGTTGTGGTGTGTTTTAAATTGGGACTACGGGACGGCTTCCCAGGAGATCCCCCTATATTTGACTTATTCTGAAATGAAGGTGCGAGATATCAAGAGATCCCTTGCATGTGTTCCTATATATATATATATATATTGGGATACCAAGAGATCCCCGACTCACTTATTGAGGATGCCAAGATATCCCTGGCGCATATGATGAGGATACCGGGAGATCCTCGGAATACCAAGAGATCCCCGGCTTTTATTCCTAGTTGAGAGTAGTATTTTCTTTGCATTGTTATAGTTACTATCTATTGTTGTTTGCTGTATTTATCCGATTTAGATTTTTGCTGTAGACTTTATTCAGACTGTTTCTGTTATTTATTTATTTATTTGTTATGCTTACCTCAGTAGGGCCCTGACCTTTCCTCGTCACTACCCAACCGAGGTTAGGCTTGGCACTTACTGAGTACCACTGTAGTGTACTCATGCCCTTCGTGCGCATGTTTTCATGTGCATATCATCCAGGTACCTCTGCTCAGGCGCACTATCCTTGGGGCGAGGAGACATACGGAGACTTCGAGGTATATCTGCAGCGTCCGCAGACCGAAGAGTCTTCTTCCTTATTCTAGTTGTAGAGCTTTTATCCTATCATACTTTTGATGTAGTTATTCTGGAGATTAGAGTACTTATTGGAATTCTATTAGCCTATGTTTCCCATGAGTTTTCGGGTTTTGGGATTTGGTTGTAGACTTCCGCATATTCTTAGAGTTGTACAGACCAGACGACCTTATACTCAAGTTGTTATTTTTCATATGTTTAGTTTTAATTGGTTTTTTCCACAAAATTTATATCTTTTTTGCAATACTTGGCTTACTTGGTTGTGGGGACTAGGTGCCACCACGACATGATCACGATCGGTGAACTATGGTCGTGATAAGAATGGTCAGCTGCCTATCGGTTAGATCATCGAGATTCCATTCATAAATCTCGGAACCACTGTAAGACGTATTATTCTGATTTCAATCGCATTCCTCAATTAAAACATCATGAGGCGCAGGATGGGAATAATAAAAGTTTTGCATTCTAGGCTTATCAGCGTACCTATTGTTTGGTTGTATAAAACCTTTGGATCCTTTGAGTTTATTAAACTCGGACCAAATTTTGTCCTTGTAGCTAGTAGTAGATTCGATTTTATCAGCAAAATCGTTTGAAAGATCTACTGGCTTAATACTAAGATTAGCAAATTTTTTATCAAGGAGATCCTCTAAATCATTGAGGGAAGAGAATTTAAAATCCTGAATCTTAGGAGGTCTTTGAATATGAGTAGGAACCGTGTGACTACTTGAAGTAGAGGAAGTATCAGAAGTAGTAGTCTTCTTACTCATTTCCTTTATCAAAACTGTAATGACCCGACCGGTCATTTTGAGTACTAGTGCTCTGTTTAGTAGTCGGAAGCCATGAACAGCTTCATTTCAGGTATTATGACTTGTACGCGTGGTCGGAATTGAATTTCGGGAAGTCTAGAGTTGATTTGGGAAGAGAATTTTTATTTTGAAAGTTTAAAGTTGAAAGAATGAACTAGGATTGGAATTTTGAGTAAATGACCTTGGAATCAGGATCTGAAGGTTCCAGGAAGTTTGTATGATGATTTCAGACTTGGGCGTATGCCCGAATTGGGTTTTGGATAACCCGGGAGCGTTTTGGCGCCTATTGTGGAAGTTAGCATTTTGGAAGAAATTTCATAAGTTTAGTTTGAAATTCATTTTAGTGTTATCAATGTCCGTTTGGGATTCCGAGACTGTGAATAGTTCTGTATGGTGATTCTGGAGTTGGGAGCGCGATCGGATGTGAATTCGGAGGTCCGTTGGTCATTTTGAAGCCATTTGGCTAAAGATAGAAAATTAAAGGTTTATGAGAAGTTTGACCGGAAGTGGACTTTTTGATATCAGGGTCGGAATCCAATTCTGAAAGTTGGAGTAGGTCCGTAATGTCGAATATGATTTGTGTGTAAAATTTAAGGTCAATCAGACGTGATTTGATAGGTTTAAGCATCGAAAGTAGAAGTTGGAAGTTCTAAAGTTCATAAAGATTGGATTGGAGGTTGATTCGTGATTTTAGCGTTGTTTAATGTGATTTGAGGCCTTGAGCAAGTCCGAACGTGTTTTAGGATTGGTTGATAGGTTTGGTTGAGGTCCCGAGACGTTGGGTGGATTCCGAGTTGTTAACGGATCAAATTTGGAAGTTGAAGAACAGCTGAAGGAATCAAGTTGCTGGTATTTTTGCTTTTGCAGTGGAGTGACCGCAGAAGCAGAAGGGGAGCCGCAGAAGTGGTTTTTGATCAAGGGAGTGAGAACCGTAGATGCGGTCAAGGTTCCGTAGAGGCGGGACCGCATCTGCGGAAAAGAAGTCACAGAAGCGGAAGAATGCATTATGGAGGGGACCACAGATGCGGTCAAAGTTCTGCAGAAGCGGGACCGCATTTGCGAAAGGAGCATCGCAGAAGCGACAAAGGTAAGCTTGGAAGGAGCCGCAGAAGCGACTTTTTGAACGCCTAGGCGGAACCGTTGATGCGATATGGCTTCCGTAGAAGCGGAAGCACCTGGAGGTAGCAAGGTTTTTTTAAATCATGGGTAGAGTTCATTTCTCTCATTTTTCATGGCTTGGGGCAATTTTGGGGAGCTTCAAGAGGGGATTTTCGTCATCAATGATTGAGGTAAGTTATCTCCACCTATTTTGAGTTAAATACATCAATTTTGTGCGAATTTGGGCATGAAAATTAGTATAAAAATTGAGGTTTTGGTGAAAAACCTAGAAAATTATATTCTTGAAAATTAGCCACGATTTTGGGTATGGAATTTAGTAAAAAAACTTATATATTTGAGTTCCTAAGGTCATGGGTAATCTTTATCTTCGAAAAATTTTAGATTCCGGGCACGTGGGCCCCAGGGCGTTTTGGTCAACTTTTCGATCGGAGTTGGGAATTGTTATAAATTAGATTGTAATGAATAATTGAGCATATATTAATGGATTTGCGTAACCGTTGGCTAGTTTTGGAGCGTGGTGTATCAAGTAGAGTCTTCGGAAGGGCGGCGAATGCCAATTTTGAGTCTTCGGAGCGAGGTGAGTCTCCTTTCTAATCTTATGAGGGGGAAATTGACCCCATATGTGAGTTCAATTGGATATGTGCTCCTATTTGTCGGGGCTACGTACGCACGAGGTGACGAGAGTCCGTGCGTAGCTACTATTAAGCTATTATCCGGGTAGTCTAGGACCCAAAAGCATGTTATACTTGGATTATTTGTGAACCCATTGATGGCTTGAATTGCTTAAATCACGTTAAATTAGTAAATGATTTTCAAAATGGATTAAGCTTCATTTTCTTAAATTGTCAAAGGAGAATTAGTTTTATCTGAATAAATTTTCCCCGATAAGTTCTTAATTGATTTACTGAGCATGTATTCCTTATATGTACCTGTGTCGCCTGCATCATTTGCGAGCAGGGTATGTGTTTATTTTTGGAACAGGCTGAACGCCTCGGCAAATTAATAGATGAATCTATAGGCGCGCCGTCGACCCTCGGCAAGTGCACATTTATTTCTGTCAGATCGGGCCGTCGCCTCGGTGTGATTTGCGCATTCTTGTGTTACTGCCTGAACTTAATTAAGTTATTATTGTCCTTTTGTGGCTTAAAAATATTTGGATTATATTTAGAAGGAATTCTAGAAATTTTCCTATGAAAGAATTTTGGGTTCACTTGCTTCCTCTATCTGGATTAAAAATTATGCTTATAAAATAAATCCACTGTTTAATATATACATATTAAGGATGAATCATTATTGGACCATTAGAGAGCGTCAAAGTTGACCATCTCGTCTCTTCCCCTTCGGGATTAGGCAGGATACTCACTGAGTACATGTTGATTACGTACTCATACTACACTTCTGTGCATTTTTGTTGCATAAGTATATATACCTCTAGCAGCCTACTGGGGTTAGCAGAACGGATGTTTCTGGGACTAGGTGAGCTGCATCATTCTAGGCGACCGCAGTTAGTGTAGTTCCTTTCAGCCTTTGTGTTTTATTCCCTGTCCACCGTATTTCAGACTGAGGTTATATTTTATTTTTCTTATCAGTAGTTGCTCATGTACTTATGACACCGGGTTCTGGGGATATATTTGGATTTATTCGGAAATCTTACAAGTTGTTTAAATATTTTATTATTCATTTGGAGGAATATACTGAGTCTTGTTTAAATTGTATAAAAGAATTTTTTTTAATAATTATTATAACGAGAATTTAATTAAGTATTCTAGTTGGCTTGCCTGACATCGGTGCCCGGCGCCACCACGACCCTTAGTAGATTTTGGGTCGTGACAAAATGGTATCAGAGCACTAGGTTCCCGTCGGTCTCACGAGTCATGAGCAAGTCTAGTAGAGTCTCGCGGATCGGTACGGAGACGTCTGTACTTATCCTCGGGAGGCTACAGGGCTGTTAGGAGTACTTCCCTTCTTTGTTTCCTTATCGTGCGGTTCGATTCCTTTGAGGCTTATGCCTTTGGTTCCTTCCCACTCAATCTTATGCGATGCGAGCGCTTGTTATAAATCGAAAATTGAAGGATTGCAATGGCACTACAAATGTGGTGCAGGATGATTTTCCCGGTATAGTTGATTGGACTATTATAGTCGCATTACGGAGGGATATTATATTATTTCAGCTCAGTAACAGAACTTCTAAGAGACTTGAGGCTAGGCACAGGTTGCCATAATGCTTATGAGCGATTATTTTGCAGTGTTGTTATGATGGTAGGGCGTTTGCCTACGTGTCGGGGCAGTGAATGAATTGAATGGAGGTTTACTCCGTGTGTAATCAAGGGATTTAGTATTTTATTCCAGGCAGGGAAAAGTCAAACGAACTGAGGATGGTCAGAAGTGGACTGGTGGAAGTAATGAAACCGTGTAATTGCAGGCGTGGTGGAGTTCTCGTCTACATTGGGGTGTTGTTGTCCTAATTGGACGTACTAAGTTTGTCGATGTTATAATCTGCTACAATTTGTCTTTATGGCAGGATATTGTGAAATAGTATTGGGGTTACAGCTGGCAGATATCGCATGGTGCGGTGGTTTAGGATTGAATCAGTATTTCAAATGTTGATGGTTCGAGAAAGATGACCTTCGAAAGAGTTTAAAGTCAGTAACAAATTGTGGATTCAAGTTCCTGGAAGGTACATTTTATTAAGGCAACAACTGAGCAGCAAAAGATGAGAAAACATGTGGGAAGTGTCAGGCAGAGTTTTGAACTTCTAAAGGGCCAGGTATAATAAGCATAGGTCGAGCAGCTGATTAAAGGAGCGAGTTTGCCCAAAGTGGGAGAGTGGCGGAGCTGTATAGGGCTTAGTAGTAGGATGACTACGTACCTAAGGAGAGTTTGGAATGATCTGGGATTTTAGCGACATGCAATTGAAGTTTGCAGTTTTAATTCAAAGTATGGGTTGTTATGTGGCAGGATATTTGGTATGATGGAAAGGAGCTGCTTGAAATGAAGAAGGATGCAGCATAACTCAGAATTTTAAAGGTGTTGCCGCACATTTAATTGATGTCCACAAGGGATAAATGGACCGGTGCAGCTAGAAAGTGAGCTTAGACTCAGGATTTGGTTCTTGATGTCATGGTGATTGTATCCGGTGCAGTAGCATTGGAAGGTGTCGGGAGGTGATTTCCACAGGCAGGTTATTTCCCCGTGAGCAGGTTAGCCGTCGCGTGGTTGGCGAAGCTTCTGTAAGGAATTATATTGGTTATCCAACAAAGAGATCGGTTGTGCGAATGTGGATGATGATTCAGAATACTAAAGATGGGGATTTACAGAAGGATTCCGAGAATTTGCGGCGGATGATTACGCAAGGTTATGTCAATAAGATGTAAAGAATTCGGGTGAATTCCAGTGTTGTATGTTAATGGCTTCAAGCTAAGTGGGAGAGCCCCACCGCTTATGATTTGGGTTGCATGGTTAGATACTTGCGAGGTTTCCAGTATTAATACCTTGATGGGTTATCTCAGCTACGGAAAAAGACCATAAGTGGTGAATTGAGTAGATGAATTATGGAATGCATGCTATGGTTGGCCTTGTTGGCTCATGTCCGAACTTGGGAAAAGATTCAGGATTCATGCCTCATATAGATGCAGGTTTCAGAGGAAGTGACTTCGCTGGGTGCTTCGCCGAGAGAGTATTCGTGTGTTATAAGATCTATGGAGTGAATTAAATTCGGGACCAAGTCAGAGCGGGTGGCTCTCAGTAACGGTCCGAGTGAATTCAAGAGGTAAAGTATGGTGCCTAATGATGTCGAGCTTATAGGTATGATTAAGAATCAAGCTTTGTAGCAGTTTATGAGAAGACGCACAGAATGTTCCGGGATGTTTGGCTTGTGGTGTAGCATTTGGATGTGAAATAGTTTGTGGGAATTGAGAAAGCCTGGTCTCGTGATTCAAGGTCACTCGGGGTGAGTGTAGATGGAGTATGTTATGTGTTGAATGGAGTAGGTATTACTTCTAAGGCAAGCAAGGATAAATTGGAAGAAGGTAGAATGATTAGCCATAGTTGAATTGGCATATTGGGGCCGATGATCAGTTCATTCCGCGTGATCAAGTTATGTGAACAATTTGTGGCGGTACACGTGAGGCTTGTCGGCCGCCATAGTTGATGTTATTCAGAATCATTCTTCTATTATGGCTTGCTTGCCTTAGTATTACTTTTAAGGCAAGAAAGGATAAATTGGAACAAGGTAGAATGATTAGCCATAGTTGAATTGGCATATTGGGGCCAGCGATCAGTTCATTCCGCGTGATCAAGTTATGTGTATGATTTTTGGCGGTACGTGTGAGGCTTGTCGGCTGCCGTAATTGATGTTATTCAGAAGCATTCTTCTATTATAGCTTGTTAAGTGGAAGCGGATTCCGGAAGGACTATGGTGGCCTGGACCACTACTTAGAGATTTGCACATCCTACG
>MU686552.1:0-22347 GCA_026770625.1 Nicotiana glauca
TGTTTGGACTGTTGGCAACGACTATTTTTGCTATTTAAGCCGTTGCCCAACGACTAGTTTTTTTTTTAAAAAAATCTAGCGGGACGGGAAAAATGGGACGAAATGGTTGTCCTATCCCATCCCGTGTCTCGTTTAACATTGGCCCATCCCGTTTAACTTAGGATGGGACGGGCTGGGCCTTCCTGTCCCGTTGGAGGGCCTTAACACAGATCTTATCCTACCCCGAGAAGGGTAGGGAGGCTGTTTTCGGCAGACTCTCGGCTCAACAGGAAAGACAATAATAAATCAGAAAAGAAACAAAAAGAAAAGACATGCATGTAACAATAAAAAATGCCAGACGGAAAATGACAACAACGAATAAGTGAAAAGACAATAACACAAAACTATGCAAAACAACAATGTGTTAACATCATAGACCGCTAGCAAACCTAACCAAAACTCTATCAGACTACCCGATACAAAGAGGGAAAGAAATCTCGACTATCCCCTAGCCTACCACCCTAATGCTCGACCTCCACTTGTACCTATCAAGAGCCATGTCCTCGAAAAATTGAAGTCGCGCCATGTCCTGCCTGATCACCTCGCCACAATACTTCTTAGGCCGCCCTCTGCCTCTTACCTGCCAAAGTCAAGCGCTCATACCTCTTAACCGGTGCCTCTAGGCTTCTCTTCCGCACGTGTCCGAACCATCTAAGTCGCGCTTCCCGCATTTTGTCATCCATGGGAGCAATGCCCATCATCTTCCGAATATGTTCATTCCTAATCCCAAATATGAACACTAATTAGTAATTTCGTAAAAATGATGTTATACTACTTATAATCTACGATCACAAATGAAACTACCCATCTCTACTAGTTTTTTCTTTCGAACGAAGAAGTTTGGTATTTGCCAAGATATGACACTCCCTCCGATCCAAAATAAGTGATTTCTTGGCCTTTTTCTTGTGGTCTAAAATAAGTGATTTTTCCAGATTTTAAGAATGAATTAATTACTTTTTTCCTACATTGCCTTTAGAGTAAATAGTATTGGAATATGTGTTAGGAGTGTTTATGGTAGATAGTAAATGTTAATATGGTCAATTCTATTGCTAATTAATACTAAAAAGGTAAATTTCTTAATCTGTACGAAAACATCCAAAAAATTACTTATTTTGGATCGGAGGGAGTATATCTTTTTCCTTGGCAGTAGTGGAATTTTTATTTTATTTAGCGAGGAGCCGTTTCACTAACAATATGAAAATAATTCAAATCATGTGGAAATAGCAAATAATACGACAAAATAATATAAGTAGCAGAAAGCAAGGGGCGGGACAATCTGTTTAACAACCTGCGTCTCGGATCATGCATATGGCAGAATCTGTTAGACCGCATATGGCATTGGGACTATCCATTTTAGCAAGTCCAATAATTAGGTGCATGCACTAGCTATGTCGTCATTATTTTGAGAACAAGTTGATATTGCTTGCTTTGCATCCACAAATACGAACTTCAAATTTTTTGTTTCTTTGTCCGATTTTGCACTGGGGTCAAACTAGATTCGAATTCGCATCAATAAAAATAATTTCATACTCAAGGTTCGAACCCGAGACCTTTAGTTAAAGATTGATAAATATTTATTACTTTATTACAAATCCTTCCGGGATTTTAAGAACATGAATGCATAATGATCTTCAAGATAAATATTTGGTTCGATAAAATTTTATGGTGATAACAAGTCGACGAGCACGCTACAGTTGTTTTCAACAAGTTTTTATACTTTGAAAACGGTCAATAATAATCTTGCGATTTTAAATATTTTCATGTCACGAACATATTCCCACCATAGACCGTGATGGCGCATAACGTTGCCGTTAGACAAGCCAACGGTAAACCACCAACACAAGCCTCTGTTGATAACACTTTTAAAATCAAGAATTTCATTATTAAAGCAGAATTAAGTTTAGAAAACCATAGTAAAATACTTTCATTAATAATAAGTATGAAAAAACATAAGCATAATGATATAAATATTAGGTAAAACCATGAGCATCTACTAGAAATTCCTAAAATACGGTGTCGCGAGTGCATGAGCATCTAGTATAATATACAAAACCATTACAACTACTGTCTGGAATGAAATTGACAGAAATAAATAAACATAGTGTGGGAAGGAGACTCCGGGTGCTGCGGGTCGAAGCATGGAAAGCAACTCACTACTAAGTCTCCAGCAAATGCGGCTACGTGCCTGAATGACCAGGTGAAGTACTTGTCTCAGTACATGCACAGTGCAAAAGTATAGTATGTGTACGTAAATCAACGCATACCTAGTAGGTATCTAGTCTAACCTAAAAAAATTAGTGATGAGGGGCCGACATCGACACTAATGATCCAATAACAATGTACATAAGTAGACAAGTACGAAACACATCAAATAGCAACGAAACTAATAGATATAAGTAATCTCATTTTCAGGTAAGAATAATTGCGAAATCGTCAAATACGATAATCAACCACCCAGGGAAACCCATGTCAAGGAAACTCATGTGTACGCTGACTCCCTATTGTATATTACGCACGAGTTTGCAGAGGCGAATGGCCCGATCTGAATAGTATTACACAATATCATCGAAGCAAATGACCCGACCCCATGATGATACTTTATAACACTAGCGAAGCGAACAACCTGATCCTATAATAATATTTCATAACTTTCTTGGAGGCAAACGACCCAATCTCATAACGATATTTTACAACACTCCCAAGGTAAATGTCCCAATTCCATAGGAATAGAGACCGTGAATATACGTGCGAGTCAAGAACACATGGAACTACTGATCACATAACATAACACGAGTATAATAATGCAAGAGAAAACATGATTGTTACCGCTCATCAAATATCCAATAAAATTTCAAAGTAAAGAGGCTCGGTCAATACATAAATTCTAGTCTCAATCTCAGTTATAAATTCAAGTACTCAAACAAACAAGTTTAATTCAAGTAGTATAGTTAAGGCATGTGGAAGGTTTAAATATACCCAAACACACATAAATCTATCTAGGCTTGTACTCTTGTCACCTCGTACTTACGTAAAATCCATAACACGTAGAACACATAATTAAAATACCTAGGTGGATAATTTCCTCTTATAAGATTAGGCAAGAGATTTACCTTGCTTCTAAGCCTACTACTCGGCTCCCACACCTCAGTAGTCACCTTAAATCGACACAGAACAACCCGAAACTAGTCAAAGGGCGTATAAATCAATCAATATATGCTTCAAAATTCACAATTTAACTATTAGAGTCAATTCTCAACCCCACTCGAAAAGTCAACAAAAGTCAATCCCGGGCCCACGTGCCCAGATTATGAAATTTTTTAAAGATAAATATTACCCATGGTATTACAAGCTCAAATAAATAAGCAACACCCAATGCATAACCAATTTCGTGGTCTAATCATATTTTTCCCAAATTCTAGGTTTTTGAACAAAATCTGAAAATGCTACTGAATTCTATGTTAAAATTCACACCTAATCCATATATTTAACTCATAATATGTAGAAATAACTTACCTTATGATACTTGATGAAAATCCTCCTTTAAAAAGCTCCAAAATTGCCCAAGACAAGAGAAAATGGGTGAAATGAGCCTAGAACCAATATTAAAAATTGCATTCTGCTTGGGGGTTCTTCATCGCGATCGCGAAGGCTAAAATTCCCTCGGTCATGAAATCCTTCATCGAGTTTGAGATTCCCATCTCACGCTCACAATACACACTGCCCCAACCCTATGCGTTTGCAGTGAACACAGCTGCATTTGCGAAGGCCTAACGCCGACCAGCCCATCTGTCATCTTTCTTCTTTGCGTTTGCGATAGGACCTCCACGTACGCGAAGACGAGTTAGGTCCTCTAATGTGTTCGCGTGGACTTCTTCACATTTATGAAGAGCAAAACTTTTCCTCTCCAAAAATCCTTTTTCGCGATCACGGAACACCCTTCCTGATCGCGCAACACACCAACACCAACAAAATCTGCCAACTTCGACATTGCTCTGGGTGGTCCGAAAGTCATCCGAACTACTCGGGACCTCGTAGAATTATATCAACAAGTCCATAAACATAAGCCAAACCTATTCAAAGTCTCAGAACCCATAAAATAACATTGAAACTAAGAATCATACCTCAAAATCAATTAATCAACTTCCAAACTTCAAACGTCTTCAAACGAAATCCAAACATGACAACTCATACTTAGACAAAATGGAATGACACCAAATTTTATTCGCAAGTCTAATACTACAAAACTAACCTACTCCTATGTTCGGAGTTCCAAACAGGATACGATAATACCAAAGTCTACTTCAAGTAAAAACTCTAAAACCTTTAAAATGCCAACTTCTGATAACGCTCCCCGTCAATCCAAAACTTAATCGGAACATATGCCCATGTACAATATCACCATACGAACCTATTGGAACCTTTAAATCTCAATTTTGAGATTATTTAGTCAAAGTGTTGACTCAAGTCAAACCTAGCCACTATTATGGAACTAAGTGTTCCAAATTTAATTTGAACCCTTTCAAAACTAAATCAACCATATCCGCAAGTTATAAATTAGGAAAAACACGTACATGGGGTCTTAAATAGGTGAATGTGGATCTAGAAAAAAAAATTGATCGGTCAAGTCATTATATTCTCTACCTCTTACATAAACGTTCGTCCTTGAACGAGTTTGGAATCATACCTAAAGTGCCGAATAAGTGTGGATATATACTCCGGATTTCTTCCTCGTCCTCCCAAATCACCTCCTCGACTGGCTCACCCCTCTACTATTCCTTTATAGCTGAAAAAAACATACATGGGGTCTTAAATAGGTGAATGTGAATCTTGAAAAAATAAAATGACCGGTCAAGTCGTTACATTCTCTACCTCTTACACAAACATTCGTCCTTGAACGAGTTTAGAATCATACCTAAAGTGTCGAATAAGTGTGGATATCTACTCCGGATTTCTTCCTCGTCCTACCAAATCGCCACCTCGACTGGCTTAACCCTCCACTATTCCTTAATAGCTGAAATCTCCTTAGACCATCACTACACGAAAAAATATTATTTGCGACCAACATTTAGGGACGAGTTAATAATCCCTTCTCTAAAAGTGTATGTATTAGGACGAGATTATATTGTAGTCCTTAATTTTGTATTCTATTGTGAAGGTATTAAATCTGGTCCCTACAAAAAATGGTAACCGGTCCCAAATGATATTAGTAGGCGCCAATCGAGGTGATAAGCAGGAAAGAGTACTGCCTAATATAATATTAGAATATTAAAAATTATTACTATTTTCTAAAAATAGGCACCAAAAGTAATATCCTAAAATTAAAAATTCCAAAAAAACTAAAAGAAACTCTCCGTTTCTCAAAAGCAATGGGTTATGCCCTAGTTTACTAAACACACCCAGAACTCCTCGGCTGCCTCTCTATTGATAACCACTCAAGAATTTTCTTTTCTTAAATCGATTGTTGCGAGTTTGTTGCGAGTTTGTTGGCTTGTGTATTGCGGGTCTACCCAGTTTTTGACCTCCCTCGATTGCGAATCCCAGGTATTTCCCCCTCTTTTGTGTTGCTCTATTTTATTTTTTTCTCTAAGTTGGAAATCACTCTTTATTGCTTCATTTTATTCGACTTGTTCTTCTTCCTCTTCATCTATTTTAGTAGGATAAAGTAATGTAAAAGTGCCACAAAATTAAATTCTTCTTAAATTTTATTGAAAGAATGTTTGATGTGTATTTTCTGTCCATATGAAATTTATTTTTTGTTTTGTTTGACCTACTTATTTTTAATTTTTCCTATTGCCACAACTCTTTGAATTGTATATCGTTTGTCAATTTCAAGATCCTTATTTGATATGCTTTCTTAATTAGCTCCACATCTTCATCAACAGTCAATGATCTGCTTTAATTTTGTTAGCTCGAATGCTGTATATCTCGTTCTTGAATGTAGGGGTGTACAAAGAAAACCGACAAATCGCACCAACCCGATAATTCAAGTCAAATCGAGAAAAATATTAATGTTAGTAATCACTGAGACCTGATATAAATGCCTTTCACCCTTTGGATGGCAATAACATGATAGGAAGCCTTGTTTTCTTTATTGTATTCATTTTTGTTTTACTACTATCTTTTATTGGGAAAGTTGCATAACGAGATAGGAGAATCAAACGTTAAATGAACAAAGGAAATCAAATAAAAAGTGCTAGGAGGGTAGCTTTTGATTCTCGATCTGCATCCACTGTATAAGGATTAAGTAGCAGAAGAATGATGGATATCAATTTGTGCTGATATTGGTTTTTCCATTTTGTTCTTTTAATATGGGTTTAACAAATGTTTGTGCAGTTTATTCCTCATATGTGGAAACTGAAGCAACCCTTATTTGAGCGATTCGTTGTACTGTTATTAGTTGGAATAGTGTGGGTATTTGCAGCCCTTCTCACAGTAGCAGGTGCATACAAGAATAGACCCCTACAGACTCAGTTCAGTTGCCGAGTTGATCTCTCAGGGCTCGTTAGTGGAGCTTCATGGTGTGTTCACACTAATATTTTCTCCTATACATAGTCACTTCTCTATTTATTCATTAAGCATGTTAAGAAATGGAGCTCATGGATATTTTATGATCAAAGTCTCTTATGCTTGTTATTAACAGTTACATTTTCGATACAAATTACACCTCATAGTGATTATATTTCATTAGTAATTATCTGCTTCAGTTGAGATTGGCATTAGCAAGTCCATGCTTCAAAATGATTACTAAATGTTCTGAACAGATTTTGTTTTTAACTTTCAAAAAAAAGGCAGAATGGCCGCTGCACCTAACAAACAGTCCCCTTGTGGCAATTAAGCATAGCTTCATCTAATTAACTTCATTGTTATTTTGCATCAGCTGATTGATACTGTAATAATTATGAGAGGAAATAGTAGGCATGACTGTAATACTGATGTCGATATCAACCAATTCTGGTAATTTGTTTATTGGTAAATGTCTGTCTCAAAGTTTTTACATGGCTTCTCTATTATAAAGTGACAATGTTTTGCAGTTAAAGAATATCTGATCTAATTTTCAATGTTTACATAGGTTTTGTTCTTTTGCTTCTGCTCTCAAGAACTCTTGTTTTCATGAAATGCAGGATAAGATTTCCTTACCCATTGCAATGGGGTACTCCAAATGTTGATGCTGGAGAAGTTTTTTTGATGTTGGCTGCAACTTTTGTTTATCTCATTGAGGTGTATATCCAGTTGAAAATGTTTAGTTTAATATTTGATGTAGTTGCTGACTTGATTCTATTTTTTCCTCTGACTAGTAAAACTTATAAAAACTCAACATCTTATCCAGTTTCAACTACTGATTTGTGACTATGTTGTGAGATGCATGATTCTAGTTGAATTTATTAAGGTTTTGGATATTGTAAACTTTTAAGGCCGAACATCGTCATGTATATTGTCATTGTCCTTCCGAAGAACAGTTTTTGTAGCTCTTTTAACAGTTTACTGGAGGATTTATTGCTGCTGCAAGATATGGAATTGCAACATATTACACAGCTTCAGTTTTGAGCCGTGGTGCTGGTTGGCTGGTAGATGAACTTTCAACGATGATATTCTTACCAACGATGGATTCTTTCTCTCTCTATATATAATTATATATTGAAATTCAGTTTTTTTTTGGTTGGTGCCTAGGGATTCGGTATGTTGCTCAATGGTTTATGCGGAACCGGCAGTGGATCTACTGTATCAGTGTAATATATATATCTGCCTAGGAAAAGCTTAAACTGGCTATTCAATTTGTTCTATATCTCATACTATTTTGAAAATCAAGAGCACAAGCAAGGCTAAGATGTGAGGAGTATTATATCTAATAGTTAACATTATTTTCCAATAATGTAGTAGTTATGGATATCAACATGTCAATCATCTCCCAAAAAATGCATCTGCAGCTAAGCTTTTAGTACCTGACCATGCATTACTAATAATGTTTTTCTTTTGTGGACTATGAAGTGAAAATGTAGGTCTTTTGGCATTAAACGAGTTTGAAGCAGAAGAGTAATTCAAATCTCTGCAGCATTTATGCTTTTCTTTTCTGTGTTAGGTGAGGTATTCTCTAGATATAAATTTGGGCCAATCTCTTCAAGGTATATGTACTCATCATCAACATAAAGTGTGCAAACTTGGCTAGCCTGTCGATAATGATCCAAACAACATCAAATGTCCTTATCGTCTACGACAAACCAACCACAAAATCCTTAGTGATGTGCTTCCATTTCCACTTTGGTATAACCATCTACTGAAGTAAGCCACCTGACCTTTGGTGCTCATACTAATTTGCTGGCAATTCAAACATCTCACCATATACTAAACTATCACCTTCTTCATTCATCGCCATCAGTAATGGTACCTCAGTTAGAAACACATAAACGTCCCTAGAGTCACAGAACACCATCATCCCGATAGTAACCTCATTGGCATCACCTTGTTGTACCGTCTCTCTAAGAACAAACAAATGCATATCATCATACGGATGGGCCTTAATCTGCTCAAAGAAGAAAGACTAAGCCATAACAGAGGCTAGAAATTTACTTGCTTTGAAATGTCCAACTCACAAGTTTGTTAGCTAAGGACTAAGACCTCATTTTTTTTTAAGATTAAGATGTCTAAATCTGAATACACATCTGAATATCAAGATGTGTATTAAGATTAAGACATCTGAATCCGAATACACATCTGAATGTTAAGATGTGTAATAAGATCTGAATACTAAATTATTAAGACTGTTTGATTTTTAACATTTGAATGTATAATTAATAAACATAAAATTTAAATAAATACTAATTAATCTAAAATTCCATCAATAAAATATATAGATTTTTTAAAATATTATAGTTGATGGTGGTGATGGCTAATGGTAGTGTTTGTGAATGTCGACAAAAAGTGGCGATCAATGGTAGATTTGGTTGATGATGGTAGTTTAGGGTAGTAGCTAGTGGTGATTGGTAGTGTTAGCTATTATAATTGAGGATGGTGGTTTCGGGTGGTGATAGTTAATAATGGCGGGTGGTGGTGGTGATAGTTGTGATTGAGAAAGATGGTGGCAGGTGGTGGTAGTTTATAATAATGGGCAAATCTAGCTATAATTGTTGATGGTAATGGGGTGGTTAGTTATGTTATTTGAGGTGGATGAGTGTTGGTTGTCATTGAGAATGATGGTGGTGGGAGTGGTGGTGGTCGACAATGCTGGCGGCTATGATTGAGGATGATGGTGGTCGTGGTTGAGTATGGTAATGGTAGTTGATAATGATACGCGGTGACGGAAGTTAATAATGAATATGAATGATAGCATCTTAATGAAATTAAGTTTCTGTTATAGATTTTAATCATATAGACCTATTAAGATCCATTAAGTAGTCTTGAAGTAAAAACACCTAACACACTTAATGATTAAGATCTGAATAATTAAGATTCAGACTTTAAAAACAAACGCACTTAATGTATGAGATCTAAATGATTAAGATTCAGACCTCCATTAAGTGGAAACAAATGAGGCCTAAATGTCAAAAGACAATGGCCTCTCTTCTGCTGGAATGAACGCAAAACCCATACTCTCGGGCTTTCTGCTCAAGGCATCCGCGACCACATTAGCTTTGCTCTGATAATAAAGAATATTAATATCATAGGCCTTCAGTAACTCAAGCCACATGCGTCACCTCATATTAAGATCCCTCTGCTTAGGTAAATGCTGCAAACTCCAGTGACCAATGTAAACCTGACATGACTCTCCATAAAGATAATGCTTTAAGATCTTGAGAGCATGGACTATCGCAACTAACTATGCATAGGGTGATTCTTCTCGTGGGGATTCAACTGAAGTGGTGCATATGAAATAACTCGCCCCTTTTGCATCAATACACAAGCAAACCCAACACGTTAAATGTCATAATACACATTGTACATCCCTGAATCGGAAGGCAAAACCAACACTGATGTTGTAGTGAATGCGGTCTTGAGGTTCTAGCTCGCCTCACAATCATTGAACCATTTTACTGTGCACCCTTCTTGTTCAATATAGTAAAAGGAGATGCTATAGAAGAGAAGCTCTCCACAAACCGATGATAATAACCTGCTATCTCCAACAAAAGTCGTGATCTCAGTGATAAGGCCAACTTTAGACTACCGTCGATCTTCCTCGGATCCACCTTAATACCCTCACCTGATGCAACATTTCCCAAGAAAGCCACAAAATCTAACCAGAACTCCCACTTGAAGAACTTAGCGTATAACTTTTGTTCCCTCAAAGTCCAAA
The DNA here is from genome assembly GCA_026770625.1 of Nicotiana glauca. Lineage (NCBI taxonomy): Eukaryota > Viridiplantae > Streptophyta > Magnoliopsida > Solanales > Solanaceae > Nicotiana > Nicotiana glauca. Next base: position 10,325 of record MU686552.1, read on the forward strand.
GCACATTCCTCAAACGTTGCTTATGCTCCTCCATGCTACGTGAGTAGATCAATATGTCATCAATGAAGACAATGACAAATAAGTTAAGATACGACCTGGACACCCAGTTCATCAAATCCATACATACTACCAGAGCATTAGTCAAGCCAAAGACATCACTAGAAAAACTTTATACCTATATCTAGCCGGGAAAGCTTTTTTCAGAATATCCGAAGCACGAATCCTCAGTTGATGATACCTAGATCTTAATTCGATCTTCGAGATCAATCTAGCACCCCGAAGCTGGTCAAATAAATAATTATTCCGCATCAACAAATAATTATTCTTGATGGTGACCTAATTCATCTGGCGGTAATCAATGCACATCTCCGTACACCCATCCTCTTCTTCTAAAATAATATCGGTGCACCCCAAGGAGACATACTCGAACTAATGAATCCATTCTCGAGAATCTCTTGAAGCTATTCCTTTAACTCTCAACTCTGATGGAGCCGTACGATAAGGCGAATAGAGATAAATTGGGTGCCTAGTTCAAAATCAATACCGAAATAGATATTATGATCCGGTGAAATGCTTGGTAAATTAGCAGGAAACCCATCTGAAAACTCCCGCACGATGTAAGAGTCTCCACATCAATATCTGGAATAAATGCTAGGTAGGTCAAATAGCTTTTCTTGACCATATGTCTATCTTTTAATAAAGAAATAACCCAACTTGATGTACTAATAGATGAATCTCTCTACTCCAGCCTAGGCAACTCTAGAATCACCAAGGCAATAGTTTTGGCATCAAAATTGTGAATGTCATGGTACGGAAAATAAGAAATAAAGAGATTAGAAAAGACAAACAAACAACTAGTCCATGCCTAGGATAACCTCTAAGTCAACCATATCGAGTAATAGAAGATTCTTTCTTTTCTCATTCTGACAGAAAGTCACTACACAGGATTGTTAAACTCGATCCATAACAACAGAATCACCCAGTAGCCTGGATAGAATATAGGAACACCTATGTAATTACGAGATACATCTAGATAAGGAGCAAAGAGAGAAGATATATAGGAATACGTAGACACTAGATAAAATAGTACCAAAGTATCTCTATGGCAAAAAAAATTATTAGCAGTGATAATGCCATCTACAACTACCACATATAGTCTGGCTGAAAATGCAAGTCGGAGCACCACTTGGTTGGCCTCCACCTCTAGGGCGACCCCTGCCTACCTACCCTTCGTGTCTGGCCTGTCGAACAGGCGATGCAACAATTGGTGCAGTAATCATGGGCCGATGGTCGTGCTGCACTATCTTTCCCTAAAGTCTAGGACAAAACCTCTTTAGCTAACCAAACCCCCCGCACTCAAAACAACCTCTTGAAGTCGAAAATTGCTGACTTTTAGTCTAACCGTGATAACCTGGACGCCATCTGGAGGAACCCCGAATAGCCGGTGGATGGTAAGTGCTCTTTGGAATGGCGCTGAAGTAGGGCCACACTGGAGAACCTAGAATAGGCTGTGGTGCTGAGTGCATGGGCCTGCTAGGATGGCCCCTCATGAACTGACCTATACCCCAAGATGGGGCATAACTGATCCCACCGGAATGCCGAGGCCATTTATTCCTCGACTTGAACATTCTGCTCTGGTTGTAGTTATGCTCAGCCCGCCAAGCTATCTCAACAACCTAGAAGTAAGGAGTCCCCATATGTACCTTTCGGGCCCTAGAAATATGAATCCTATAGTGCAAGACCGCAATAAACCTTTTGTACTCTATGCATCTATGAGGAATATGATAGTTGCATGATGAGACAACTTATTGAATCTCGTCTCGTTGTTGGTCGCATACATCTGACCATGCTGGAGCCGCTCGAGCTAAACCTATAGCTCCTCCCTTTGAGAATATAGAATATACCTCTCCAAGAAGAGGTGTGTGAATTGATCCCAAATCAAGGGTGGTTAACCTACTGACCTACTCAGGAGATAATACTACCACCATCTATGGTCCTTTTCCTCTAACTAAAAAGTGGTGAAGTCTATTGTTTGGACTCACTAGTTCCAGAATATGTAGCCTCCCTACAATGGTTAATGAAATTCTATGGTTCCTCTAATTGCTCAGCTCCAAATATGGGAGGATGAAGCCTAGTAAATATGTCCAGCCACTTTTACTCTTCAATGATCGCAACTGGTTTGACCTATGATGTAGTCGATGTAACCAGCTAAACCTTGCCCGTAGGTAGTGCACACAAGGTCTGATAAAGAGCGGCAATATGCCTTAGAACATGAGTGGTAAGGGTTTGTTCTCCCCCCCCTCTCTTGAGACATGACTGGGTGTGCTGGGAATAGTCTCGCCTAAGTCATAGAGTCCATAAACCGCAGCATATGGTCTATGACCTTATGAAAGCCAGGTACGGTCCTAAAATCTACTATGACCTGCTCTACTGTAGGTACCTCATCTTGTCCTCAACAGTAGGATCTTCCACTGAATCCTTTGGTGTTACCACTCTACGATTCCCTCATCCTCTAACAGGAGATGTGGCTCTCCCTCCTCATCTACCTCTACATCTGGTGACTGGGGAAGCGGCCTCTCTGCCGCTGGCCAATGCCGTCGCACGAGTTCTCACCATCTATGAGAGAAAAAGATAAAGATACTTAGCAAGATAGTACATGAAGAAAGAGAAGTTTCCTAACACCATATAGACTCTCGCAAATTTATACAGACATCTCCGCACTGATCCACAAGACTCTACTGGGTTTTCTCATGACTCATGATGCCTATGTGAACCTAGTGCTCTGATATCAAGTAGTCACAACCTAATTCCCACCATAGACCGTGATGGAACGCAACTCTGCAGTTAGGAAAGCAAAAGGTAAACCGCCAACATAATCATCCATTCATAAGACCTTTAAAATTAAGAATTTCATTATTAAAGCAAAATAAGGTTTAGAAAACCATGGTAAAATACTGTCATTACTAATAAGCCACAAAGTATGAACAAACATAAGCGTAATGATTTAAATATTAGGTAGAATCATGAATATCTACTAAAAATTCATAAAACATGGTGCAACAAGTGCATGAGCATCTAGTAGAATATACAAAATCACTATTACTACTGTCTGGAAAAAAATAACCAGAAATAAATAAACAAAGTGGGGAGGAGACTCTTGGTGCTATGGGTCGAAGTATGGAAAGTAGCTCACCACTAAGTTTCCAGTAAATGCGGCTATGTGCCTGAGTGACCACGTAAGTACTTGTCTTAGTATTTGCACACTTAGTGCAGAAATATTGTATGAGTACTACAGAAATATACTATGAGTACCTAAATAACGCATATCCACTAAGTATCTAGTCTAATCTCGAAAAAGTAGTAATGAGGGGTCAACATAGACACTTACTAGTGGTCCAATAACAATGTACATAAAGTAGATAGGTATGAAATACATCAAGTTGCAACCAACCAGATCGATAGAAATAATATGATTCTTAAGTAAGAATAATTGAGAAATAATCAAATACAAAAAACTTCCACCTAGGGAAACAAGGACAGCCAATATCAAATACAATGTCAAATCTCACGTCAGGAAAACTCTTATGTACGTCGACTACCTATCGTATATTACGCATGAGTCTACCAAGGCGAACAACCCGATCCTATAAGAATAATATCACTCAATACTGATGAGACGAACAACCTGATCCCATAATAATACTTCATAACACTGCCTAGGCAAATGATCCAATCCCATAATGATACTTCATAACTTTTTTCGAGGCAAATGGACCGATCCTATAATGATATTTCATAATACTACCGAGGCGAACAACCAGATCTAATAGGAATAGAGAAAATTTATCACCCGAAAAGATACGTGTGAGTCGAGAAGACGTGGAACTAACGATCACATAACACAACACTAGGATATAAATGCAAGAGAAAAGGTGATTGTTACTGATCTTCAAATATCTCATAAAATTTCAAAGTAAAGAGGCTCGGTAAATATATGAATTCTAATCTCAATCTCAGTTATATATTTAAGTAATCAATCAAATAAGTTTAATTCAAGTAGTACAGTTAAGGCATATGTAGGTCTAAATCTACCCAACGAGGATCTATCAAACTAGGGGATTTCAGTGGTTATATTAGATTGACAGATCATTAGGTTGTGGAACAAAAAGGTAACTTCTGTGAAGGTATTATGGAAAAATAAAACTATCAAAGAAATGATGTGGGAGGCCGTAGAGAAGATGAAATATGAATACCCCACCTATTTCAAACTGAAGATATGGCTTAAGATGAGATACTATAGTACAACCCTTTTCATACCATCATGCCATAGGGTGAGCTCTTAGTTTTGACTTGCAGTACTTATGATTGATGGCCGTATGAGGCCAAGTGCTGCTATTTATAGACGTTGGCCCTATGTGGCATGTAAAGTATGTTTTCTATCTGTGTGCGTGTTGGTTTTAGTCCAATGTACAGAGAAGACTATGGGAGAATTTTCGTAAGTCTCTAAGAGTTCAAATTTGAGGACGAATGTTCTTAATAGGGAAGGAAGTTACCCCCCATACCTTAGAGGGAAGCTTCTATTTGGGGGTGAAATGTTATACTCAACTAAACCCGTGTGCCTAACTCTCACTAGGCAGCTCTTCAAAAATGCAATGTGAACCAGTGCCTCGATCAGAGATAATGGACACTGACACATAGTGAGGATGAACAATTTCATAGATATATATCTGAGATAATTGATCATAAGAATAGGTAGTCACCACTTGAAAGGAATGCATAGACTTGATCAGTCTATCTATAATTTCCCACACGGCATCAAATTTCTTCAAAGTTCGTAGGAGCCCAACAACAAAATCCATGGTAATACGCTCCCGCTTTCACTTTGGAATCTCAAGTCTCTGAAGCAAACTGCCCGACCTATATTACTTGTACTTCACCTACTGACAGTTCAAGCATCAAGACACATACTCTTCTATATCTTTCTTCATTCTTCTCTACCAATAGTGCCGCCTCAAACACTAATACATTTTGGCAGCACCGGAACAAATGGAATATTAAGAATTGTCGGCCTTTTCAAGAATCAACTCACAAAACCCATCCACATTGGTCAAACAAATCCTGCCCTGTATCCGCAACACCCCATTATCTCTACTAGAAGCCTCATTAGCATCACCGAGCTACACTGTGTCCTTAAGGACAAGAAAATATGGGTCATCATACTGATGCGCTCATACAAAGAAGACCGAGAAACCATGCGAGAAAGAACCCGATTGTCCTCTGAAGCATCCAGTATCACAAAATAAGTTGCCAAAGCCTAAACAACCATAGCTAGTGGCCTCTTTGCTACCGGTAAATATTCCAAAATGCCTATGCTCTCTGCCTTCCTTCTCGATGCATCGGTCTCCACATTGGCCTTCCTGGGATGATATATTATGGTTATATCATAGTCTTTCAGAAACTCTAACCATCTTCGCTGCCGCAAACTGCGACGGTAGCCATAGCCTCACATAAAATACTATACAAATAATGCATTCAAATCATCGACACATAAACAATGGCCGCCAACTCAAATTCCTGCAAATGGTAATTGTTTTCATGAACCTTCAACTGTCGAGAAGTGTAGGAAATCACCCTACCGTCATGCATCAACACTGCGCCAAGCCCAATACGTGGCGCATTACAATACCTGATGTAAGACCCCGAACTTATAGGATACAACACTGGGGCCATAGTCAATGTAGTATTGAGCTTCTAAAAGCTCTCCTCACATTCCGCAGACCATCTAAAAGGATCACCCTTCTGGGTTAATCTAGTCAAAGGTGCAACAATGGACGCGAACTGACGGTAATATCTGGGCAAATCAAGGAAACTATAGATCTCAATAGCCGAAGAAGGTCTGGGCCAACTCTAAAAATGATTAATCATCTTTGGATCCCCCTTGATCCCCTCACTATACAACACATGACACAAAAACTCCACCAAATCAATAAAAAACTCACACTTGGAGAATTTTACATATAACTTCTTCTTCCTCAAGGTCTGGAGCACGATCCTCAAGTGCTGCTCATAATATAGCTGGAACACATTGTTCATCAAGTGCATAAATGTTGTTGGGGCATTTGTCCACCCAAATTACTTCACTAGAAACTTATAGTGACTATATCGAGTCCTAAATAAGTCCCAAATCTTCAACAGATAATACCCTAACCTCAAATCAATCTTTAAGAACACTCTCGCACCCAAAAGCTGATCTAATAAGTCATCAATGTGCGATAATGGGTACCTGTTCTTGACTCTATATTTTTTTAACTACCTGTAATCAATCCACATCCGCATAGTACCATCCTTCTTCTTCAGAAATAAAATTGGACCACCCAAAAGCGAAACACTCAGCCAGATGAAACCCTTATCAAGTGAATCCTGAAGCTGTTCGTTTATCTCTTTCAACTCCACTAGTGCCATATGATATGGTGGAATAGAAATGGGTTGAGTGCCTAGTAGCAGGTCAATACCAAAATCGATATCCCTATCAGGAAACAAGCCTGGTAGGTCTGCTGGGAACACATCTAGGCAATCTCTCACTACTGGAACTAAGTCAACAGTAGGAGTATTAGCACTAACATCCCTCACAAAGGCTAGATATGCTTCACACCCCTTCTAAACCATTTGTTGTGCCTTAAAAAGGATACCACACTGCTAGGAATATAATCCAATGTACCCCTCCACTCCAACCGTGGAAAACCTGGCATAGCCAATGTCACAATCTTAGCATGACAGTCTAGAATAGTGCGATAGGGTGAGAACCAATCAATTCTGGTCTATCATATTGAGTAGCAATAGATCAGCTTTGGTCTTAAAACCACCAGTTGCGACTAAACACGACTGATAAACATGGTTCACAAATCAAATCTCTCACAAGCATGGGCACATATATAGGAGCACTCAAAAAACCATAAGATATATTCAAATACAGAGAAGAGTAAGATGACACATATGAATAAGTGGAACTAAAAATTCTGCATCCCTATGACAGACCAAAAAAATACCCATGATGACAACATCCAATGCAACCATCTCCGTCTTGCCAATAAAAGAATTAAAATAAGTCTGGCATCCCCCTTTAGGGCAACCTCTAACAGGCTGACTTCCACCCCTAGCTGGAGGTGCAGGTGGAGTGGTAACTAGAGCATCAAGCATGGCCTGTGTACCCTATGGAATATGTGGAGCCTGTATAGTCTATGTAGGTGCACCCCTACCAAGTCTGAGGAAGCCCCTCCCCATATGTATAGTGTCACAACACTCGAAACAATCTCTCGATGGGTGTGACTGCTAAAATTGATTCTGGCCTGGTCGGCTAGACTAACCGCTGAAGCCGCCTGTGCAGGAGGTGCACTAGACAGTGGCTAATCAAAATGGGCGACTTGAGACCTCAAAATAGTTGGAGCACCACTAGTAACTAGGCAGCTCATATATCCCCATCCATGTTAGGCTGAAACTACAGTGTGGCCATATCTAATTGCTCTAGTGCCTCGAGGCCTCCCTACTCTCTCTCTCTCTCTCTGCCCCCATACCCTCAAACATTTGAGTGATCTCTACCACATACCAAAACGGAGTATCCATCTCTAACTCACGATCCATGATGAATCTAATATCACAAATGAGCCCCTTGATGAATTTGTGGACTCACTCTCTAACCGTAGAAAATAAGGCAGGTGCATGTCGGGACAACTTACTGTATCTGACCGCATACTCTGATACTAACATAGAATCCTAACTCAAATGCTCAAACTCCGTGCGCCATGCATTCTGAAGGTATTGGGAAATAACTCTCTTAAAAACATTTCTGATAACTGATCCCAAGTGAGCGGTGTTGCATTAGGAAATTCCACTTATTTCAATTCATTATCTTTTGGATTTGTTGACTTCAAAATTTTAGACTTTGTCTTTCTATTCCCTTACAGATGGTGCGGACACACACTACTAGATCAGCTGAGAAAACACTAGTGCCCTCTGCTAGGGACACGATAGGCCGAAGCCGAGGTAGAGGCCGATAAGGGGCACGTGCTATAGATAGAGCACCTGCTAGAGCAGCAGTTGAGGAGCCACCAATAGCTCTAGTAAGAGTGCAGGCACCTAAGATGACTGTTACTACCCCTAAACTTCAGAAGATTGTGGTACATTTTTTGCTCATGTTCGGTACTTTTGTCCAGGCGTGATTGATCCAGGTTACACCAGCTACTTCTCAGACTAGGGGAGGAGCACATAATTTTTTTTCCCGTAATAGAAAGTAGCCGGACAATGTTGATTAGGCTCCGTGAGTTATATCGGTACAACCCGTGATTGTAGTTCAGTATGAGGTTAGACCAGTGGAATTAGAGGAAGAGTAAAAGAGGATAGAAAGGTTCAAGAAGAATTTACCTTCTACTTTCAGTGGTGCAACTTATGAAGATGCACATCATTTTTTGGACAAATGCCACTGTATTCTATGCACTATGGAAATAGTAAGGAAAAGCCAGGCTGGCCTTACTACTTTTTGGCTGTGTCACGCCCCAAACTCGAGGGACATGACCGGCGCTCGACCGGGTATGACCAGTCAAGCGGACCTGGGTTCCTTTCCTAACCCACGAGCTACCCCTTGTTTTCCTTATTCAATATTCCAAGAACTAGCCATATAATTAATTTATATCACCTTTTTCAAAACATACATACATAATAGTTAGTGAAATTACCAATTCGTTGTCCAACAATTGAAACCTGGATATACATAAGCTTCTAACCCACATCCACTGTCTACGGAGCCTCTAAAGATACAACGGGACAATACAGTACTTGCCGGTAACAAGGCTCCGGCTATACCTTACACAACAACAAAATAAAACTATGGAAACAAGCGGCCTGAGCCACATAGGGCCCCGAGAGGAATGAGGCTCACCAAAAAAACGGACGGAAGGAAAAGAGGGAGCTACGATCGGTAGGCTGGAGTACCTGCTGCAGATCCACCTACAATCATAACACGAATGTAGCGACCCCGGCAAAAAGGGACGTCAGTACACTTGAATTGTACTGGTATGTATAACAAACTTTGCGCCAAGTAAACTCAAGCCATAGACAAGTAAGTAACAATAACAGAACAACAATCAAATCCATAAAGAAAGAACAATCAATCCAAACAAGTTTTACAAACTCTCCCGTTTCCCCTTCCATATTTCCACATCAACAGATTTCACATTTTTGCTCATATTTTCATTTCAACAGTGATTTCGATCACTTTCCACCCTTATTACCTCGGTCACCCTTATTACCTCAGCCACCCTTATCACCACAACCCGCACCTTATTACTTGGTATTGTGGCACGCAACCCGATCCCACCGTACAGTTCAATTCACAAACAATCACAACAACAACAATGAACAATGAACAAAGATCACAACAACACTTCTTAGGGAGTAGCAATAATAATTTACAAGTGTTTCCATAACAGTCAATGCTATTTCCGTCATATTCCACAATTCGCAAGTGTTTCACGTTACAACAATACTTGCCCATGATAAGCCATAGATGTTAATATCACAATTATTTCAGCTGCATCACTTACAATTTCCTTACGTCATTTGTTTTTCATCTAATACCACATATCATAATCACAACCATGCAAATCACACAAATTTCACAATTTACCCACGTGGATGTCACATACCAAACATTTGAACACCAACAAGGCGATTTTACAAAGTCAAGGTTAGCCATACATACCTGGAGTCGAATTCCCTTTTTAAACTCCTATTATCAATCACCAAGCAATCTAGCCACATCAATCTAGTTCACAAATTAACACATGCACCTTAGAATTTGAAATTCACAACTACTATCCGAATTTATTTAGGTTATCAACCCTTCTTTACACAAATTCTTTACTCCCTCCCAACTACTCTTACTAGATTTTAGGTTTTAATAAACATGCATGAGTGTTTCAACCCCTATTATCAAGAACTAATGCATGAGACTTTCCCCCTCTCAATAAATCTGAAAGTCAATGAAAATGGGGTAGGGATTGTACCTGTAGAAATGGAGATGAAGCCACTTGCTTTAAAATTTCCCGAACCAGATAATTTGAGGAACACATTTTGAAGAAAAATGAACTTTCTCTCAAGAACCCCTCCTCCCTCTCTCTTGTTTTTGCTCAGAAAAATGGTTAAAATGAGGGGTTAGGGTGTTTTATTAGAAAGGGGGTTGGGTTTTAAATTTTAGAAAATAGAATCCTGAGCAAGATCTGCGGTCGCACTATGCGATCGCTGAATTGCAATGCGGTCCGCATATTGGACCGCAGAACTGACCCCAATCACTGAACATCTCTGTCTGGGTATGCGGTGGAAATGCGATCCGTATTCTGATTATGCGGTCGCATAATGGACCGCATTTATAGCGTCAGCTTAGACTAACTCTCTGATTAACTATGCAGCAGTAATGCGGTTCGCATACGGATTATGCAGTCGCATAATGGACCGCATTTTCAACATCAATTTTGGCAATTCTTCTTTTTCATTCTGCGGCAGATATGCGGCCCGCATAGCTGATATGAGACCGCATTCTGGACCGCAATAATGGAAATTTTCTAGAAAATTGATTCTTTTGATTTTTAAGAGCTTAGATCACTACCAAGGGTCCGAACGCTAAGAATTCTACCCATTCCTAACAAATATTCGGAGTCGGCACCATGAGTTACTAAGTTTTGAGACCAAAAATTATTTACGGGGCCTTACATTCTCCCCCACTTAAAATCATTCGTCCTCGAATGAGGATTTTGAAAATCAGTTGGTTTTTGAAAGACATGATATGAAGACTCTCAAAATTTTCACTAACTCCTATATTCTAGAAAATTTTTGCCAGAGTTTCCTTTGTAAGATGAACATATCCACCTATTAGGGAGCCCCCGAAACATATTCCCAAGCACTATTACACAATTACAACTATCTCTACAGCTTGTACACAATTCATTACCTCAACAATTGCACATATTCTATCACTTGCTACATTTTGCACATAAACTAGTCACTTCAATGAGTCCCACATAATTTAATTGCTTCAACATACTACATGCATATAAATAAACCATTATCAATCTATACCACCATTAGTTGTTTACTTATCACATGAGTCTTTATAAAACTTCCATTTACCAAAGGGAGGTTCACATGATTCGAGACAATCACAACACACATAATCCTTGCACAGCTTGGGGAATTTCAAGAGTAAAGCATTTAGGAAAGAACCAATTTGAACACAACATTAGTTTTGTTTTAGAGATAAGAGTTCGCACAATTTCTACTAGACTTGCTCAAACACATGGGGGTATTTTTCCTTCATTTCTTTTTCTGCTTCCCACGTGGCTTCCTCAATTTGTTGACTTCGCCATAACACTTTAACAGAGGCCACTTCCTTATTTCTCAACTTACGGACTTGCCTATCAAGAATGGAAACTGGAACTTCTTCATACGACAAGTCTTCATTAACCTAGATAGTCTCGACTGGCACGATGGTGGATGGATCTCCAACCACTTTCTTCAACATGGACAGATGGAACACCAGGTGTATTAATGACATTTCAGGAGGCAATTCCAGCCTATAAGCCACCTGCCCTATCCGTTGAGCGATCTGATACGGTCCAACATACCTAGGAATCAACTTTCCTTTCTTCCCGAATCGCATGACTCCCTTCATAGGAGACACCCTCAAGAACACCCAATCATCAAGTTGAAATTCCAAATCTCTCCGGCGAACGTCCGCATAGGATTTCTGGCGACTCTGAGCAGTTTTCATCCGTTCCTGAATAACATTAACTTTCTCCATAGCCTGGTACACAAGATCTGGCCCTAGCAATTCTGCTTCACCCACTTCAAACCACCCAATTGGAGACCTACACCTTCTTCCGTACAATGACTCAAATGGGGCCATCTGAATGCTAGCATGAAAGCTGTTATGGTAAACAAATTCTATAAGTGGTAAGTGGTCATCCCAACTACCT
>MU686552.1:22503-54239 GCA_026770625.1 Nicotiana glauca
GGTGGACTTGACTGGCAAGAAGTGAGCTGATTTGTTGAGTCGATCCACTATTACCCAAATTGAGTCGAACTTGCACTGAGTGCGAGGTAGCCCTACTACGAAATCCATGTTGATCATCTCCCATTTCCACATTGGTATTTCCATAAACTGAGTTAACCCACCAGGTCGCTGATGCTCAGTCTTCACTTGCTGACAATTCGGACATTTAGATACAAAATTCGCTGCACCCCTTTTCATACCGTTCCACCAATAAATCTCCTTGAGATCATGATACATTTTCGTAGATCCTGGGTGCACGGAATACTTGGAATTATGAGCCTCCACCATTACCCTCTCCCGAAGCTTATCCACATCCGGGACACATAGCCTATCTTGACACTGCAATACACCATCCTCACTGCCAAGTGAAAATGCCGAGGTCTTGTTATTCAAAACTGCTTCCTTCATCTGAGCCAATGTTGGATCCATAAACTGATTTTCCTTGACCTTCGCTACGAGAGACGATTCTGCTCTATTATGCACCACAACATTCCCCTCGTCTGATGTCGATAAGCAAAATCCTAAACTGGCCAGTTGATAAATATCTCGAGCTAAGGGCTTGTGATCCACTCCCAAATGAGCCAAACTACCCATAGATTTCCGACTGAGAGCGTCGGCCACCACGTTTGCCTTCCCCGGATGGTATAAAATGTTTTATCATAATCCTTGAGCAATTCTAACCACCGTCGCTACCTTAAATTCAGTTCCTTCTACTTGAACAAATACTGGAGACTCTTGTGGTCTAAGAACACATCCACTTGGACCCCATAAAGATAATGCCGCCATATTTTCAAAGCAAACACAACTGCTGCAAGCTCCAAATCATGCGTTGGATAATTCTTCTCGTGATTCTTGAGCTGCCTCGAAGCATAAGCTATAACCTTCCCATGTTGCATCAACACACATCCCAAACCAACCCTGGAGGCATCGCAGTAGACCATAAATCCTTCGGTGCCTTCTAGCAAGGACAATATTGGCGCCGAGGTCAACCTTAACTTCAGTTCCTGAAAACGTTTCTCACAAGCGTCGGACCATTGGAACTTAGCTGCTTTCTGTGTCAATTTAGTCAATGGGGAGGCGAGGGTAGAAAATCCCTCCATAAACCTTTGATAGTACCCGGCTAAACCCAAGAAGCTACGAACCTCCGTCGGGGTCGTGGGTCTAGGCCAATCCTTCACTGTTGCAATCTTCTGGGGATCCACCTGAATCCCTTTACTGGAAACAACATGACCCAAAAAGGTAACGGACTCCAACCAAAACTCACATTTCAAAAATTTAGCATAAAATTGGTGCTGACGAAGAGTCTGTAATACTGCCTTAAGGTGATTAGCATGATCCTCCCTGCTCCGCGAATAAACGAGAATGTCGTAAATTAAAACAATCACAAAGGAGTCTAGAAATGGCTTGAAAACCCGATTTATAAGGTCCATGAAAGCTACCGGGGCGTTGGTTAGCCCAAAAGACATGACCAAGAATTTGAAGTGACCATAGCGGGTCCTGAAGGCGGTCTTAGGAATGTCCTGCTCTCTGATCTTCAATTGGTGATACCCGGACAGCAGATCAATTTTGAAGAAGAACTTTGCACCTTGCAATTGGTCGAACAAATCATCTATCCGAGGCAAAGGATATTTATTCTTGATGGTGACTTTGTTAAGCTGTCGATAATCAATGCACATCCGAAGCGACCCATACTTTTTTCAGACAAAAAGAACCGGAGCACCCCATGGCGACACACTCGGTCATATGAACCCCTTCTCTAATAAATCCTTCAGCTACTCCTTTAACTCTCTTAACTCTGCTGGCACCATTCTGTATGGTGGAATAGATATTGGCTGAGTGTCCGGCAATACATCAATCCCGAAATCAATTTCCCTATAGGGCAGAATCCCTGGAAGCTCATCCGGAAACACTTCAAGAAACTCATTTACAACTGGCACGGACTTGGGGACAGACACTTCTGAGGTGGTGTCCACCACCCGGACCAAATGATAGATACACCTCTTCTTTATCATCTTCGAAGCCTTAAGGTAAGAAATAAACCTACCCTTTGGCACCACACCATTTCCTTTCCACTCAATAACTGGCTCGTTAGGGAACTCGAGTCTCATGACTCTCGTCCGACAGTCAAGGTTGGCAAAGCACGAATAAAGCCAGTTCATCCCCATGATTACATCAAAATCTACCATTCCAAGCTCAATAAGATCGGCCGTGGTAACACGACCACACACCATGACAACACAATTCCTATAAACTCGTGAGGCTGTAATAGAATCACCAACCGGAGTCGATACAGAGAACGACTCATGAAGCTGTTCGGGTTCTGTCCCAAAACTTGAAGCAATGAATGGGGTGACATAAGATAAAGAGGACCCCGGATCAATAAGAGCATAAGAATCAATGGCCTGAATAGAAAAGATACCTGTAACAATATCTGGAGAAGCCTTAGCATTCTGGCGACCACTCAAAGCATAGAACTGGCTAGGTCCACCCCTACCGCGAGCTCCACCCCTGACTGCACCTTGCCCTGCTGGAGCTAGAGGACGCACTGACGATGTAGCAACTGAAGAACCGGATGAATGGGCAGATCCCCTACCCATACCCTGACTGTGCGCACGGTAGTCACGTTGGATGTGACCTCTCATCTCGCACCTATAACATACCGGGATATCCAAATAACAAGCCTCTGTATGAAATCTCCCACACTTGGGGCATGTAGTTCCCCCTGTTGTTGAGACCTCACTCCTGGACGACCGAACTGACGGGACCTCCTACTGTCTGAACCTGGTCTGGAATGACTGCTCTACTGATAACTGTGTACAGATGGCGATGCACTCACCGAGGACTGAGCATATGACTGGGATGGTCCTGATGACTCTCTCCTCGGAACTGGTCTCCCTGAGTGACCCATCGACTGGGCCCTGCTGCTACTCTCCCTTTCTGCCCGAATCTTCAACTTCCTAGCCTCTGTGGCCTGAGCGAATCCTACAATCTTTCCATAATTCATATCTAAGTGCAAGGCCACTATAGTAGCCTCATTCACCACCAAAGGACTAAGTACCTGAACGAAACGCCGAACCCGAGCATCCATGGTCGACACTAACTGAGGAGCATACTTGGACAACCTCACAAACTCCATGTGGTACTCCCAAACACTCATACTGCCCTGTTTGAGAACCTCGAACTCAGTGGCACGAGCTGTGATTGTCTCGGTAGGCAAGAAGTGGTCCATAAAAGCATCTACAAACTCATCCCATCAAGCCGGAGGTCTTCCCTCCTCACGGGAATCCTCCCACATCTCAAACCACGAACGCGCTGCTCCCCTCAACCTGTATGAAGCCAACTCTACCCCCTCTATCTCTGTAGCCTTCATCACTCGAAGGGTCTTATACATCTCATCAAGGAAATCCTTCGGATCGGCCTCTGGGTCTATGGCTGAGAATTCTGGAGGGGCCAATCGTAGAAACTGGTGGACTCTGGAGCTGGCGGAATCAACCTATCCGCTCGAGGATGCAGGGGAATCATGAGATCTCTGGGCCTGAGCGGCCACTAACTGAGTCAACATACGGATGGCTCCTATAAGGTCCCCATCAGAAACCCCGGGACCAGAAGCTGGAACAGTATTAGAATCAGGAATATCGGTAGGAGGGATGGTGGCACCCTCTGCCGGAGCTAGAACATGAATGCTTGGATCTAGAATAGATGGGCCGGACAGATTCAAGGTCGGGGAGTCACTCTCACCCACGGCATCAGATACATGATTTACGGCCACACTTGCGGTGGCGTTATCCCAAGGTCGAGTCTAGCTCTCTTCTTAGGTGCCATTTCTGAAAATTTCAGAACAGAGTACGAGTTAGACATAAATACTTTCACTTTTCACTTCACCGAACGATATACAATAACAAAGAAGAGGATAAATTCCTAAATGTCCATGCAGCCCCCTACTTATAGATGTGGTCGACAACACACCGATAAGAAGGGCTCTACTAGACACGGCTACGAGACATCCTAGGACACTTTAAAACCTGATGCTCTGATACCAAGTTTGTCACGCCCCAAACTCGAGGGACATGACCGGCGCTCGACCGGGTATCCCCAGTAAAGCGGACCTGGTGCCTTTCCTAACCCACGAGCTACCCCTTGTTTTCCTTATTCAATATTCCAAGAACTAAATTAATTTCGATCACCTTTTTCAAAACATACATACATAATAGTTAGTGAAATTACCAATTCGTTGTCCAACAATTGAAACCTGGATATACACAAGCTTCTAACCCACATCCACTGTCTACGGAGCCTCTAAAGATACAACGGGATAATACAGTACTTGCCGATAACAAGGCAGTGGCTATACCTTACATAACAGCAAAATAAAACTACGAAAACAAGCGGCCTGAGCCATATAGGGCCCCGAGAGGAATGGGGCTCACAAAAACAACTGACGGAAGGCGAAGAGCGAGCTACGATCGGTGGGCTGGAGTACTTGCTGCAGATCCACCTACAATCATATCACGAATGTAGCGCCTCCGACAAAAGGGGCGTCAGTACACTTGAATTGTACTGGTATGTATAACAAACTTTGCGCCAAGTAAACTCAAGCCATAAACAAGTAAGTAACAGTAACGGAACAACAATCAAATCCATAAAGAAAGAACAATCAAGCCAAACAAGTTTTACAAACTCTCCCGTTTCCCCTTCCATATTTCCACATCAATAGATTTTATATTTTTTCTCATATTTTCATTTCAACAGTGATTTTGTTTACTTTCCACCGTTATTACCTCGGCCACCCTTATCACCACAACCGGTACCTTATTACTTCGTGTTGCGGCGCGCAACCCGATCCCACCGTATAGTTCAATTCACAAACAATCACAACAACAACAATGAACAATTCACAAAGATCATAACAACACTTCTTAGAGAGTAGAAACAATAATTTACAAGTGCTTTCATAACAGTCAATGCTATTTCTGTCATATTCCACAATTCACAAGTGTTTCACGTTACAACAATACTTGCCCACGATAAGCCATAGATGTTAATATCACAATTATTTCAGATGCATNCAGGCAATTTTACAAGGTCAAGGTTAGCCATACATACCTGGAGTCGAATTCCCTTTTTAAACTCTTATTATTAGTCACCAAGCAATCTAGCCACGTCAATCTAGTTCACAAATTAACACATGCACCTTAGAATTTGAAATCCACAATTACTATCCGAGTTTATTTAGGTTATCAATCCTTCTTTACACAAATTCTTTACTCCCTCCCAACTACTCTTACTAGATTTTAGGTTTTAATAAATATGCATGAGTGTTTCAACCCCTATTATCAAGAACTAATGCATGAGACTTTCCCCCTCTCAAATAAATCTGAAAGTCAATAAAAATGGAGTAGGGATTGTACCAGTAGAAATGGAGATGAAGACACTTGCTTTAGAATTTCCCGGACCAGATAATTTGAGGAATAAATTTTGAAGAAATATGAACTTTCTCTCAATAACCCCTCCTCCCTCTCTCTTGTTTTTGCTCAAAAAAATGGTTAAAATGATGGGTTAGGGTGTTTTATTAGAAAGGGGATCGGGTTTCAAATTTTAGAAAATAGAAGCCCGAGCAAGATCTGCGGTCGCACTATGCGATCACCGAATTGGAATGCGGTCTGCATATTGGACCGCAGAACTGACCCCAATCACTGAACATCTCTGCCTGGGTATGCGGTGGAAATGCGGTCCGCATTCTGATTATGCAGTCGCATAATGGACCGCATTTATAACATCAGCTTAGACTAACTCTCTGATTAACTATGCAGCAGGAATGGGTTCGCATATGGATTATGTTGTCACATAATGGACCGCATTTTCAACTTCAATTTTGACAATTCTTCTGCTTCATTCTGCGGCAGAAGTGCGGTCCGCATAGCTGATATGCGACCGCATTCTGGACCGCAATAATGGAAATTTTCTAGAAAATTGATTCTTTTGATTTTTAAGAGCTTAGATCACTACCAAGGGTCAGAACCGCAATGAGCTTGCGAGACGCAAAGAATTATACCCATTCCTAACACATATTCGGAGTCAGCACCACGAGTTACTAAGTTTTGGGATCAAAAATTATTTACGGGGCCTTACAGGCTGACGGGGTCGATGTACTGGCGGTGGCAGGCTTATGAGGCGAGTAGGCTAGCTAGCACAGCACCACTTACTTGGGCTCATTTTTGATCTATTTTTTGAGGGAATTCATTCCACAAACCCTCCAGGATGTGTTGCGCACCGAGTTTGAGCAGTTGTGCCAGGGTACTATGACTATGTCCGAGTATGCTATAAGGTTTAGTGAGTTATCTGGCCATGCATCTTCTTTGGTTTCTATAGAGAGAGAGAGAGAGAGAGAGAGAGAGAGAGAGAGAGAGTCCACAGATTCGTTGAGGGTCTCAATTACGGTCTTAGATTTGGGATGACATGGGAGCTGGCAACTGATACTCCATGTCACACCTCTTTTTTCCCACACAACCCTATTACGAGGCTGAGTTGGAAGAGTTTTTCTAATTAAAGTGACGTTTCGAAAAGGAATTATTTATTATTTAGAGTCGCCACTTGGAATTGAGTTTTGGTGTTCCAAGTCACCTTTTATTTGAATCCCCTTTCAAAAGGAAGGTTTGACTCTTAATTTAAGGTCTACGAAAATAGAACACTGAGTAAGAAATTCTGTTGACCGAGGGGAAGATCTGAGGCATCCCTCGAGTTCTGTGGTTTTAGCACGGTCGCTTTAATGACTCATGTAAGGCTTAAATCAATTTTTTGCTATTCTTGTATTTTGTTGATTATGGATTATTTATTAATTTTTAAATAATTATTCTATATTTTTAATTGTGTTCACCAAGATGTGATACGCACACAAGGTATTTTTTTAAAATTAAATGCTAAACCAAGGTACGGAATGTACACATGATTATAACATGATTATTTTAAATTTAAAGGCATGGAGACGCTGAAATCCGTACATGATCCTTTTATTACCTAAGCATATCAATCCAAGATTCGGGTACGAACAAATGGGCTACTATTTAAAGTACGTATAAAGTTTTTCTAGTATTTTATAGTATTCCAATTATTTGTCTCTTTCATATCCGAGATACTTATTTTTAATTTATATTATTATTAGGATTATAATAGTTCAACAAATTAGCTATATGAAGTTATGAGCAAATGGATTTAAGGAGAATAAAGAAAGCATGTGATTTATAAGAAAATAAACTAACTAAATAAAATGAGCATTAATACAGTAGAGAATTAACGAAAACCATGTAAAGAGTTTGTGACATGGAAACCAAACTGCCAAAGAAAAATGCCGAACAAAATCTATCTCCAAACTCATTTTTATTTTTATTTTTTAGATTTACTTTAACTCGAAATACTACAAACTAACACAAAAATTAATTAAAAAAAAATGTATGAGCAACAGATTAATCACAAATAGACCACCATATCATAAAACAAACTAAGTTAGAGAACTCAACCACTATAGAACGATACTGCAATAGCTTCCGAACAAGGCAAATAAATACATTCAAAGACATCACTAAAAATGATTTAACATAAAGAAAAGAGAAGAATAAACCTTTAAAATAAAACTCTCTTTTGTATTACAAATTCACTAGTAGAACATGTCGAATAACCGCAAGCTAATAAACCAGCGAAAATATAACGACGGATATTAAAAGTTGACTCAAAGCGAGACCATAGAACGGACTTGGCATCCTTGATTGGACCCGCCGCACATCTACTTCAACTCAACCTCTCACAACCCTTAAAAAAGATGGGCTATTTTTGGACTGATTTTTGAGCTTTTCTTGCTAGTTTCTTGGTCAGTGATGACTGAAACTTCACGGGTATTTTAATGGAAGTTAGCAATTGTTGTTTGTTGTTTGTATTCCTCCGTCAGTTCTCCCCTTTTCTGAAGTAAGAAATTCCAAAAATATATAGATGTGTGGGTGAAGGAAGTTAATATATTGGTGTTGTGTGTTGATGGAAAAGAAGAGTGGGGGAAGTGGAAGTGAGGGTGAGAAATGTGAGAGTTAGTGGGGAGTTTTAGGTTAAAAATAGGGATTATGGGATTGGGATAGTTTATAGAAAGAGAGAAGACTTTTGAACTTGTGGTGTAAAATGAGGCACAAATATTTTGTGTGGCTATAAATCATTGCATAAAGGTAAATTGTTTCCAAATAAGGAAAGAGGTCATTCTTTTTGGCACGGACCAAAAATGAAATAGGTTCACATAAATTGAAACGGAGGGAGTAATAATTTTGAGATAAAAGTTTGTTAACAAACTTTATCTTCTTACTTTAAATTGATTTTTCCCTTTTCTTTTTTTCTTAATTTATAAATATTATTATTTTTAAAGATAAATCAAATTATTAAGATAGGAAAACTAACTAACTTAGACTAACAATATATATATATATATATATATATATATATATATATATATATATATATATATATATATATATATATATGTATACACATATACTTTAAGTAATACTAAGAAAGATTCTATAATTTACTTAATAAAATTCTAATTAAAGAAACTAAATATTTTTTGTAAATTTTCTTTTTCTCTTTACAAATAAAAACAAAATATTTTATAAGTATATGAATACATACATACAAACATACATATATATATACACACACATATATATATACATATATATATATATATATATATATTAGACCTACAAGAAATATTTACATTAAAATAGAATAAAATTTGGGTGTGATAAAAAATTAGGTGTTCACACTCCAATTCAATAGGTTGTGGAGATCGCTAGGAGGTTGGAACGTATCCATGACCATTAGAGAGGGGATAGGGAGGCTAAAAAGCCTCAATATGTTTGAGGGTTCAGTGGTACACGCTCTGCAGTATCAGCTCATCATGGCAGTCTTTATCAGCCGATTGGTTCAATTTGCACTTCAGGTCACTCATTGTGCTCTAGCTATTCAAGGACCTTAGAGCACTCATTTTAGCCAACCATCTTCCAATGCACCTCCTGCACGGGGTTCCTACAACAATTATTCTAGCCGCCTGGGCCATACTCAGTACTATAGCCACACCTTTCGAGGGGTTATTTCCAGTATGGTGATACTGCCATATGGTGAGGGACTTTCCCAAACATAGGATGGGTCAACCTCCACAAAGTACTCAGTCTATAGATACTTCTCCCATTGCTACTCCACCTGCATATCCAACTAGGTGTGGAGGACAGGCGAGCAAAGGACATCCTAGAGTGGGAGGCTAGTCCTGTTGTTATGCCTTTCATGGTAGGATGGAAGTTGTCGCATCAGATGTTGTTATCATAGGTATTGTTCCAGTTTGTCATAAAGATGCATCAATTTTATTTGATCTCGGCTTCACTTATTCGTATGCATCATCTTACTTTGCTTCATATTCTGATGTGTCTTTTCATTCTTTGAGTACTCCTGCTTATGTGTCTATGCCTTTAGGGGATTCTATTGTGGCCGTATTTGGTCACTATCGTGGGTTATGAGATTGGGGTGGACCTTCTATTACTCAATATAGTAGACTTTGATGTGATTTTGAGCACAGACTGATTGTCACTATATCATAATATTCTAGATTGTGACGCTAAGATCGTGACGTTGGCTATGCCAGGTTTGTCGAGTTTGGAGTGGAGAGGTACATGAGAAAATATTCCTAGTAAGGCAATCTCTTTCCTATAGGCATAATGGATGGCTGAGAAGGGGTGCTTGGGGACCTAGACTTTGTGAGGGATTTTAGTGCTGATACTCCTACCATTGAGTCAGTTTTGGTTGTAAGAGGTTTTCCAGATGTGTTTCCAGTAGACCTATCAGGCATGCCACCCGATAGGGATATTGATTTTTTTATTTAATTGTCACCAGGAGCTCAGTCCATTTTTATTCGACCATATTTCATGGAACCAATGGAGTTGAAGGAATTAAGGGATCATTTTTTAGAGTTACTTGATAATGGTTTCATCAGACGGAGTTTCTCGCCTTCAGGTGCTCTAGTTCTATTTATGAATAAAAAAATGACTCTATGAGGATGTGCATTGACTATATGAAACTGAATAAAGTTACTGTCAAGAACAAGTACCCACTATGGTATATTGATGATTCGTTTGATGAACTACAAAGTGCTAAGGTATTCTCGACGATTGATTTGAGATTGGGGTATCATTAGTTGAAGATTCGGGATTTTGATATTTCAAATACAACTTTTAAGGCCTGCTATGGTCACTATGAGTTTCTGGTGATGTCTTTTTGGTTTACCAATGCCCCAACAAACTTTTATACACTTGATGAATAGCCTGTTCCAACCATATATTAAATCTTTTATCATCGTGTTCATTGATGATATATTGGTTTATTCTCGCAACCGGAAGATCATGAGCATCACTTGAGGATCATGCTGTAGACTTTGAGGGAGAAGAAGCTATATGCTAAATTCTACAACTGTGAATTTTTGCTTGATTTGGTGGCTTTCTTGGTCCACTTAGTGTTTTGCGAGGGTATCAAGGTTTATCTGAAGAAGATTGAGGCACTTCAGAGTTGGCCTAGACATTTTACCGCTACTGAGATATGGAGTTTTCTATGCTTAGCTAGGTATTATTGCCATTTCGTGAAGGGTTTTTAATCCATTGCAACTCCTTTGACTAGATTGACTCAAAAGGGTGCCCTATTCAGGTGGTATGACGAGCGTGCGGAGAGCTTTTAGAAGATAATTCTAGTCGTGGTTTTGCCTTAAACATCAGGTTCTTATACATTTTATTTGTGATGCTTCACAATTGGCATTGGGTGTATATTTATGCAGGTGGGTTGAATGATTGCTTATGCTTCATATTAGTTGAAGCACTATGAGAAGAACTACCAGTGCACAATTTGGAGTTGGCAACCATTTTTCACACAATGAAGATTTGGAGGCACTATCTGTATGGCATGTCATGTGAGGTGTTCACAGATAACAAGAGTATACAAGACCTATTCAAGCAAGATGATCTGAAATTAAGGAAAAGAAGTTTGTTAGAGCTAGCAATGGACAATGATATCACCATTCTTTATCATCCCGTGAAGGCCGTGTGGTGGCCGATGCTTTGAGTAGGAAGGCTAAGAGCATGGGGAGTCTTGCGTTTATTCCACTTAGGTAGAGGCCATTAACTTTGGATATTTAGGCATTGGCCAACAGGTTCGTGACTTTGGATGTATTGGAGCCTAGCTTGGTTCATACTTACATGGTTTCACAGTCTTCTTTGTTTGAACGTATCAAGGTGCATCATTATGATGATGCCTACCTACTTTTCCTAAAGGACATGGTGCAACACATTGATGCCACAGAGGTGACTATTGGTGATGATGGGGTGTTGAGAATGCATGGCCGGATTTGTGTTTCGAATGTTCATAGGTTGGTGAGTTGATCCTTGAGGAGGCCCACAGTTCGTGGTATTCCACTCATCTGGGGGAAACAAAGATGTAAAATGATTTGAAGAAGAACTATTGGTGGAGAAGAATGAAGAAATATATTGTGGAGTATGTGACCCGTTGTTTGAACTGTCGGTAGGTTAAGTACGAGAATTATTGACTGTGTGGTTTTCTTTATAGTCTTGATATTTCATAATGGAAGTGGGACCATATCACTATGAATTTTGTAATTAGAATCCCATATACCTTGAGGATAATCGATGCTATATGGGTTATTGTGGACAGATTGACCAAGTCTACACACTTCCTTCCTTTCATGACTACCTACTCATCAAAGCGGCTGGTTTAGATTTTTCTTCGGGAGATTTTCACCATCATGGTATGCCGGTGTCTATTATCTTGAATCGAGGAACGTAGTAAGGTATCATATTTTTGGAGAGCCGTGCAGCGTGAGTTAGGCACATAGGTTGAGCTGAGTACGACATCTCATTCCTAGACAAACGGACAGTCTGAGTGCACTATTTAGATAATTCAGGAAATATTACGTGCCTGTGTTATTGATTTTGGGGGTCTATGGGATCCGTTTCTAGTACTAGCGGAGTTCGCCAACAATATCACCTATCAGTAGAGCATCCAGATGCTTCTTATGATGCCTTATAAGGTAGGTGATGTCATTTTCTAGTTGGATGGTTTGAGCCTTGGGGCGATAGGTTGTTGGGCACTGATTTTGTTTGGGATGCCTTGGAAAAGGTGAAGTTGATTCAAGATAGGCTTCATACAGTGCATACCAGGTAAACGAGTTATACGGATTGGAGGGTTCATGATGTGGCATTCATGGCGGGTAAGAGGGTTCTACTAAGAGTTTCTCCCACGAAGGGAGTGATGAGGTTTGAGAAGAAGGGCAAGTTTATTCCTCGATATATTAGTCCTTTTTAGATTCTTGAAAGAGTTGGTGAGGTGTCCTACATGCTTGCATTGACACCTAGCTTATCAGGAGTTCACCTGTGTACCATGTTTTCATGCTCCAGAAGTATTATAATGATCTGTCACAAGTGTTAGATTTCAGCTCGGTGCGATTGGACAAGGATTTAAAGTATGTTGAGGAGCCGATGGCTGTTTTGGATAGGCAGGTACGAAAGTTGAGGTGGAAGAACAATTCTTTGGTGAAGGTTCAGTGGAGGGGTGAACCGGTCAAGGAGGAGCCTTAGGAGATCGAACATGATATGCAGAGCCGTTATCCTAATATTTTTGGCACTTTAGGTATCTCTCTATAATTTTTTGAGGACAAATATTTTCTTTTAGAGGAGGAGAATGTAACGACCCCACCGGTCTTGTTGTGTATTTGAGCTATGTTTCCCCTTTTGAAGCTTTCTATATGTGTATTTGTTTTTTTATGACTTGCCGGGATTTTGCTTCAGGGAAAGTTTTGGATTGGATTGGGATCATTGGTTCTTAGTTTGGAAGCTTATGTTGGAAATGTTGAACGAGGTTTGACTTTTGTGAAAACGACCCCGAAAATTTTTTCATGGTTCCAATAGGTTCTTATGGTGATTTTGACTTAGGCATGTGTCCGGAATTTGATTCAAAGGTTCCTTGGTTGATTTGACTCTTTTTACCAATAGTTGGCAATTTAAGGTTTACAAATTTCCTAAGTTTTACCATAGGTTGACTTTATGGCTTTTGGATTCAGATTTTTTTCCGACACATAGATTAGGTCTATTTTGTCATTTGGAACTTGTAAGAAATTTTTGGCATCATTCCGAGTTGGTTTTATTGAAATCAGATGCTTAGTTGTGATTTTAGCGATTCTTGAGTTTCATTGTGAATCATATGTATTTTTGTATCTAATTTGTTGTCCTGGATGTTATTCTACTATTTTGATCTCAATATCAAGTTCATACAATATTTTTAGACTTGTGTGGATTTTTGGTATAGAGCTCGGGGGCCTCGGGAGTGTTTTAGATGCGTTTCAGATTGGTTTGAACTTGCTTCAGGTTGCTCGTGTGCTGGTGTTGTAGTTTTCATAAGTGTGAGCAACCACATTGCAATTGAAAAAATGATAGGAGGTGCAGGTATCGCAAATGCGATGCCCTGATCGTAATTATGAAGTAGGGACATTTCCTGGGTTGGTCGCTTGCGGCTAGAGTAGCCATTGCAAATTCGATGTCTGAATCACATTTGCAACATTTCCTTGGTTTGTCAGGCAGCACAATTGCGATCCTTTGGTCGTATTTGGGAGGGTCCGCAATTGCGAACCTTGGGTCACATTTAGGACATCTGTGGCTAAACAAAATAGTTGGATTTTAGGCTTAGTCTTATATTGCCACTTTTTTATCCCTAGACTCGGTTAGATATGACTTTGGGAGGAGAATTTCATACTAAACTATTGGGTATGCTATTTTGATCCATTTTTGATTAAATAATAGGATTATTTATGAGGTCTAACATCCAATTCACGAGGATTGAAGAGAATTTTGGGGGATTGGTTACTATGTTGAAAAATAAAAAATTGAGATTTGAGAGTCAAATTGGACTCAGATTTGAAAACAAAATACATATATGAACTTGTGGGGCTATGGATAGTTGAAACCTACCCTTCGACTTAGCTTTGAGGGGGGGGGGGGGGTTGAATTTTGGGGAATTGTGTAAAGATCGTAACATTATTAAGCGAAATTGGTTTATGTTGTATTGTTTGACATTATTAAGTCTTTTTGGCTCGATTTGAGCCTAGTGGAGTGAATTTTAAAAGAAATCTATTTTTAATATTGAATTGGCCTAATTGGGGTGTGGGGAACTTCCCCATAGGATTCGGCCTAAATCCATTAATCTTACTTTGTGGAAGACGTGTACATGAGGTGACGAGTGTGTATAGGGGTTTATGTGTGGAAATTGACTGGATTAGAATTATAGGCTGTTAATATGCCTTGAATTGAAGATGTTATATGGAGTACATTTCATCGTTGAGTTATTCCATGTTTCCTTGTGTCTTTGTTGTAATTCTTGTATGCATTGTTATTGCGCTATGTGCTATGTATTGTTGTGGCATTGGTATTGTTGTTTGGGAGATGTTGTTGCATACTTTCACGTGTGGTGTGATTTGATTTATGTGTTGTGATGAGATGCGCATGCGGTGGCATAAGAGTGGTGTTATTGATGCACACACAACGAGATAGGGGGCTTATGCGCGTGAAGCTATTTCGGAAATAATATTTTAAAGTATGAGGCTCATGCGGCATCACAAGGATGATTTTTTCCTTGTGATTTGTGATTATGAGGTATGATACCTCGGGGTGATTCTTTTTGTTATTCATGTGTTGGTACTGCTTGATGGCTTGAACATATCATTGTTTCATTAACTGATTTCTCCTGCGTTTTATTTGTTTTGGTTAATTTGCCGTATTATCACAGGCTTACTCTTTGTTGCCATTTATTGATTTTGCTTTCCTTTATCAGCTTTATATTGATATTCTGCACAAGTTTTAAGTCTAGTGAGTGTATCGACTTGAACTTCATCACTACCCCACCGAGGTTAGTCTTGATACTTACTAGGTGCCATTATGGTATACTCATAGTTTCCTTCTGCACATTTTTGTGCAGATTCAGGTATATCCGAGCGTGTCGGATGTTAGTGAACTAATTTGAGATTGCTATGGAGACTTCAAGGTATACCTGCCATTCTGCTCGCAGGCCTCAGAGTCACCTTCTATTGATTTTCTTACTATTGTTTATTGTACTTCCAAATAGTTGTGTATTTAAAGATTTCTCATGCACTCTCTATAAAGCTTATGACTTAATAACACCGATTTTGGGGTTTATGCAACTTATATATTTCCTCTTTTAGTTATGTAAAGCAATTTATACATTTTATTTTTATTTAAGTTGGCGTTTGGTTCTATTGATCTTGCTATGTGATAGGCTTACACAGTCCTAGGGACTAGGTGCCATCATAATCCTAAAGGTGGGATTTTGTGGCCGTGACAGTTTCACAGACAACAAAATGGATATTCGTCTAGCATAATCGATTTTGTGATGGCCAGAGAGTTTGGACAGTTTCACTATATGATAGTTTTTGTGGACTGCAGATCAGTTATGTGGTTCGCATAGTGCATTTCACGACGATTGGGGAGATTTTTGGCGTGAACTATTTAAGGCCCGTTTTTGTGTTTTTATTTAATTTTCCAAATTTTGGAGCTTATTTAGAGGAGTTTGAAGCTTGTGTTTCATATACAAGCTTGGGGTAAGTGATTCTAACCTAAATTTTTGAACTAACATGGAATTTTCACTAGAGCTAGCATCAAAACACAGATTTGAACAAGTGTCACGACCCCAAATTACAAGTGCCTGATAGCGCCTATTATGATACTAGGCAAGCCGACATCTCACAAAATACCAATTTTTTTAATTCAAAATATACAGTAATAGGTTTAAGTAAATAAAATCTCATAAAAACTGAATGAAAACGACATAACTCAATATAGAATTTCCCAAAAGATCCGGGTGTCACGAAGTACATAAGCATCTATATAATAACACGGTCTGATAATTGAAACACTGTCTAGGAAAATAGAATATTATGAACAAAACTAAAAAATAATGGAGGAGAGTCAAGGTGTATGGACGTCATGATAGCAACCTCGATAAGCTCTAACAGATGAAACTCTAGAAAATCAGCAACAACCATGTCCGGAAATACCTAGATCTACACACGAAGTGCAGGGTGTAGTGTGAGTACAACCAACTCAATAAGTAACCAGCCTAACCTTTGGACTAAAAGCAGTGACGAGCACGAACAATACCGTCCAAATACAGAATTAAACAGTATGAAAATTAACAGAAAAATAAGACAATAGTATCTTAGAGAAACTCATAAACTGCAGGTATAGAACAGGAAAGTAGACACACTTCCAGCTCCACAGAATAATTCTAAAACACTCAAATACTCTAAAATATAGAGTAAAATAATAATATTCAGGTAAGATAATAACAAATACGCAGAATCGATTGAATCAAAATTACTACGATGCACGCCCACACACTGTCACCTAGCATGAAAGTCACCTCAACACCTATCACCTAGCACGTAATTTCAGAGATTCATACCCTCATAACCAAGTTTAGAAGTGTTACTTACCTCCAACCGTGCAAATTTTTACTCCAACAAGCGTTTTCCTCACGAATCGGCCTCTGAATGCCTCAAATCTAGCCACAAACTGTTCGATGCAATCAACGCAAGCTATAGGAATCAATTCCATATGAAAATGATAAGTTCTAAATCAAAAGTCAAAAAGTCAACTCAAAAGTCAACCCCGGCCCCGTCTCGAAATCCAATAGAAGTTACAAAATCCGAAATCCTGTTTGACCACGAGTTTAACCGTACAAAATATACCAAATTTCGACACCAAATCGTCACTCAAATCCCCAAATTTAACTTTGTAATACCTAGCCCAAAACTCCCAAAATTAAACCTGTAAAACACATAAAATAGGTGAAAATTCAATGCGGAAAAAATATTATTGCATATAAATGATCAAAAGTGTCTTTCCTCAAGAAACCCCTCGAAACGCCTCGCAAATATCGCCTCTAACCGAGCTTCAAATGTCCAAAAATGATAAAATCTAGGAATCTCTTCGAATTGTATACTACCAGTGCTTTTGCACCTGCGACTCACATAACTGCATCTGCGATCTCACAGGTGTGGACATTTCCTCCGCTTCTAAGATTTCCCCTAAAGGCCATTCCTTTTCTTCTGCAATAACAAATGCGTAGATGCGAGTCCGCTATGCGGGACGTCCTCCGCACCTGCGCTCCATAGCCTCCTCACTGAGCTCCGCTTCTGCACCCAATATGCCACATCATCAACCTCGCAGGTGCAGAAAAAATCATCGCACTTGCGACCACAGGCCAGATCCTTCCAGGATGCTTTTGCAATTCCATCCAGGCACCATGACCTTCGTAGGTCTGATCACACCAGTCCAGGTCTACCCAGCCATGTCTTAAGTCCCAAATTCGATCCGGTAACCATACGAGGCCCCCCGGACCTCAACCAGATATATCAACAAGTTAAAAAACATGATACAAATTTAGTTGATGCCTCAAATAACATCAAACAACTTAAAACCCCGAATCGCACCTCAATTCAAGTCTAATAAAAACTAAGAAATTCCATCTCTACAATCGATGCTGAAACCAATCAAATCAACTCTGATTAACCTCAAATTTTGCACACAAGTCATAATTGACACAACAGACCTATTCCAACTTCTGGAAACAAAATCTGATCCCATTAATCGGAAAGTCAACTCTCAGTCAAACCTCTCAACCTTCCAAACTCTTATTTTCCAACTTTCATCGTTTCAAGACCAAATCAACTACAGACCTCCAAATCAATATCCGGACACACTCCTACGTCCAAAATCAACCTAAATAGCTATTAGAACCATCAAAACTCCATTCTAGAGTCATTTACACATAAGTCAACATCCATTCTTCTCTTTCAACCTAAGCTTCCGAGCTTGAGACAAAATGTCCTAATTCATCTCAAAAAATCCGCAGACGCAAACCAACAACCCCTGTAAGTCACATATCGAAAATTGAGTATGGAATAAGCAGTGAATGGGGAAACAAGGTTGCAACAATCAAAATGACCGGCCGGTCATTACATCATCCCCCTCTTAAACAAACGTTCATCCTCGAATGAGTCTAGAATCATACCTGGAGTCTCAAATAGGCATGGATATCTGATCCGCATCTCCCGCTCGATCTCCCAAGTAGCCTCATTGACTGACTGACCTCTCCACTACATCTTCACTGAAGCTATTTTCTTTGGCCTCAACTTTTAAAATTGCTGATGCAAAATGACCACCGACTGCACATCATAAGTAAAAGCACCATCCAACTAAACATGTGTTGAAATTCCAACACATGAGATGGATCGCCGACATACTTCCGAAGCATCGAAACATGAAACAGTAGATGAACACTCGACATACTAGGTATTGATCCCCAATTTTTTCCTAAGTATTTTTATACCCAAAATACTTTCAAAATAACATATATGTGCATATATAAGCGCACTCAAGAATTTTGGTACTTTTTTAAAATTTTAATAATTTTTAAATCGATTTATCATCTATTTTTTAATACCACAGAATTCAGCAATTACTTCCAAAACTATCATTTTGGTGAATAGCTTCTTTTATTCTCATATTTATAACAAATATAATAAAGGTAGTTTTTGCATATCTTTATGAATTTAATTGGTGTTTTTAAAGCTAAATTGTATACAATTACAATTATAGCCTATATTATGATTAATGGCATTTTACAATTATAAAATTATTTCCAGTATTTTTAGATTAATATTTATATATTATTAATTATTTTAGTGATTTTAATTTGTTTTTAAAATCATTTTAACTATTTTTTATAAATTAAAGGGGAAAAACTGGCTATTTAAAATCTGGCCTCATTTTATTTCAATTATAGCCAAAATTGGTTCCTCTAATTGACAATTTCAAACCCAATTTTAGACCCGCCCAATTCCTTTTAACCCAACCTTTAACCCATTTAAAATTACCCGACCCAAACCCCTTTTAATCCAGTCCGTTGGTCAATCTGATCAACGACCACAATTTTCACTTTTATTTTTTAATCCGCCCACACCCCTAACCTTAAATAATTTTGTTCTATCAGCTGCCCTCAGATTCTCTCTCCTCTCTATTTCTCTCTAAGACCTAAAGCTAACCTTAGCCGCCTACCTCCGGCTACCGCCTAAAGCCGCCTAAATCTATGGCTTCTAAAGCCATTGAAGGTCCGTGCTTACCTCCAATGGCTCCTGCATGCCTGTTGCCTGAAGAATCAAGGCCAGACCTCGAGGATCTTCACTCAGACCTTCACTTATTCAAAGGTCCCGTCCATCTCTGACCTTGCTCCGGCCAGCCATGGTTGATTAAGCTTGTTTTGGACATCTCCTGCTTAGATCGTGATTTTCCAAGCCTTTCTTGTTATTTTAGGTTTCTTTCGAAACCCTAAAACTTCGAGGTTCTTCTGATTCTTTTAGATCTGTTTTAGATCTGTGTTCTCCTTGAGCTTTCGAGCATTTTCCCGAGATTTCCTTCAAAACTTTATTTTCAAAACCTTTATCTTTTTCGATTTTGGGTTTTGTTAAATTATTTCAATGCTTTTCTGATTTCTTTTAACATGTCCTATCATGTTTCTCATGTTATTCTTTGCTTTATTTCTTATGTTATACTTCTACTATGTTTTATATCCTTTCCTTCTACTGTGACTTTTTATGATATTCTAGAACTTGCATGTCATGGATCTTGGTTTCTTTTGAGGTTTCTGAATGTTTCTTCTGAGTTTATTTGCTATGTGTCTTGTCTGGTTCTCATCTCTAAATTGGTTTGATCTCGAAGCCTTAATTCTTTCGGACCTATTTAGGTCCTTGAAAAGAAAAATACTGTTTTGTCAGCTTGAAATTGTTTGATTGGGTTCAAGATCTTTCTAGTTTTAACTTCTGCTCCTTATGTGATTTGGTTTCTTGCAATCCTTGAACTAAGCTATATCATCTAGAAGGGTCATTTGCTTCACTCTTTAGCATGCTTTTGGTCCTCTTTTTGATTATTATTTCTCTTTGCCATGATTTAACCTCACATGCCTAATGTTGTGCACTTTTTATATCTGCTGGTTGTCCCTCTAAAATAACTTTCAATCTTAGACTAATTGGAGGCTTCCTTGTGTAAGGTTGATTGATTCTTTCCTTGACTGATTTGAGAACTTTCTTTAGCCTTTCGACTCCCCTATTTCTGGCTGGGTTCATTGATGATTTTTGAATCCTTGGTTCCCTAATTTACTATGTGTTAATTGATTCACCGTGTTGTTGCCTTATTTAAGCTGACCGTGTATTTCAAAATTTTCTTTTCTTAATTAAGACCCCTATGTATTTACCCCTTATTTGTGTGCTATGCACAATATGTTTACTTGATCTCCTTTCTTAAATAACTCTTGCCCTTTACCGTTCAAACTTGAATTCCTCAATTAAACGGATCTTCTGCTACTGATTGATGCATGATTATTGTCTTACCTTGTTCCCTGCCTGATTTCAAAACTATAAATACTCTCCTCCCTTCTCTTTGAACACACGAACACAGAACACAATCTGAGTTCACAAGTCACTCTCACTTAAAAACTCTATCGCTTTTACTTGTGCTACTGTGGACTTGTTTGCTCTACTTTCCCCTGCACTCTTTTTCTTCTCTACTGGTATGTCTCAGTTAGTTTACATGCTTCTACCATAATGTGTTTACTTCTGCCCACTTCTGTCCAATTCTTTTAGTTGACATTTGTTTATAGCATATTGTAACATGTTCCCCCTTTCCTTTGTAATCCAGTATTTAAATTATGTATGCACCCCGTCAGTTGCTTATCATGAATTTGATACTTTATGAATCCCAAACCCTCATACCCCTTTATATGTGAGTTATAGTTCAGGGCATGACAACACTCTAATATTGTTGTCTATGATTCTGGATTGGATTCTTTGAATCCCAAACTCAATCAGTTCCCCTTCCCTTTCCCTCCTTCATGTGTTTTTTAGATTTAGACTTGGGTCTGGCATTGTCCTAATCATTGTCCAGGCCTTGGTCCGACCTTCAAGGGTCTACTTTTGATGTGTTTGACTAAGCGGGTGATCAGGGGTATGCCAGCCTACTTTGTAGCTAGTATGTCCACCACCTATCATGGCTCCCCAATTCCCCTTTCACTTTGCACTTACTCCTAGCTTTTAAGTTCTGCCCCTCTTTTGCAAGCCATGCTTTGGGACCCCCTGAGCTCCCTCTGAACTTGGATGCCTGAGAGCTGGCTCTTCCACACTGCCCTGTTTCTATTCTAATGGTATCTTAGGTGTAAGCAATGCCGGGAATCCCTAAGATTCCTTGGAACTTCGAAACACCCTGGATAAAGAGAAGGCTTTGGAAATCTGGATCCCAGAAGTGGCTCAATCACATATTATTAAACATTAAGGTTGGATTAGGCTGCTCGGATAGAGCTGTTAGCTTTTGATGTACTTTTAATTTCCAGTTTGATTTATTGGGCTGTAATAATTTGTAATAAACTCATGGGAATTTTATAAAAAAATGGGATGGGGTTTATTTTATGCACAAAGGATAGATACCATGCCTATAGGGGTTAATTTCTGATTTCTTCACAAATACACATATTGAGATCATGTCTATAGGCTCTTGCATTTCTGCATATACAAATTTCATTAGGCAAATCGTTTGTAGGTTTAATAATAAGGTTACATATAGACATCATGTGCATAAGACTTCTATTTATGTCTGAAAAGTTATTAAAATCAATAAACGCATAGAAAGCATGCCAATAGGAAATCTCAATTTTTAACAGCCTCATTCGTATTAAAACAGTATCAATTGCTGGAACTCGTATCTATTTTACTAAAACTGGTAATTTTCTACCTCTTTTCTGAAACCTACTAAAATTGGTAAACCTTTTTATATAATCAATCTGCATTTTCCTGAAACTCGTAAACCTTTTAATTAGCCTGCATCTTTTCTGAAATAACTGGTAACTCTTTTCTAAAATCTGTCTGCACATCTTTTTCCAAAACTCGTTTCTCTCTGTTAAAACTGATAACTCTTTTTTCTAAAATCAATTTGAATCTTTTTTGAAATTCATTTATTTCTGTCAAACTAGTAACTCTTTCGCACCTTTTTCCTGAAATCAGTAGATCCTCTGCCTAGTTTCTTTTTATTCAACACATAGACAAAAGGTTGGTTAACTAATCATTGGGTCAGTCTCTGACAACTGTATCTGAGTTGCCTAATGCAGACTTTCTGTCTAAATATATGTGTTGAACCAGTCCACTCGCTGCTTAACTTTAATTTAAGACCAAATCAGTATTTGTCAAGGCATGCTGAAGTATATGCTTATTTGATTTATGGGGTTTATTTGAGCCTTATTTTCTTGTTTATTCTTCCCTTCATTTGATGTTTGTTTTGAATGTCGCACTAGAATTTTATCTTTTAAACTCCACAAAGGCCTCCATTCCGTTCTTTCCTTTTAGGATCTGAAGCCCTAATACCCCAGGACTGATAGGATTGGGATGGATAGTAGCATGCGATAAATAAACGATACCATTCCGTGCTCTAATACCTTAACGGGGTGGGAAGGGTAGACATAGAGATGATGATTACACGATAACACTATGTGTATAGTTGGGTACCAGTGTTGTGTGAATGATCCATATAGTGTATAAACCTAGGACTCCCCTCTCCTTTTATTATTTTTTTAGAACATTAAAAGCTGCAACACTTTCAACTTCTGTTTTCTCACACGATTTTTGGTTTGCTTGCACTAATTGCTTGACTTCTTCCCTCTACTTGCACATTTCTTTATAACCAAACTGCTCCCTTCCTGGATTTCAGCACTCCTTTTATGCTTCTTACTTTGTATTTGCAATAATTGTTAGTCTATTCGCATTTGCATTCAATGTCACAATTGTAGCATGGTTGGGAACCACACTAGTGGATCTTGAGGGGTGCCTAACACCTTCCCCTCGAGATAATTTCAAGCCCTTACCCAAAACTCCGGTCTGCATCTTTAATTCTTCTAAAAGTGTCCTAATGCACTAAAATCATTAGTCGGCGACTCTCCAAACTCCAAAAACCCAATTCCCAAACGGGATAAGAGTTCTTTTCCCGAATATCGTGAACTCGATTCCGCTTTAGGAAAAAAAGGGGCGTCGTCAGCATGGCGACTCTGCTGGGGATGTCTTTAGGCTTTTAGCATTACATGCTATATGTGACTTTATTGCTTTCTTTATAGCTTTTTTTTAATGCCTTTATTTGAAAATGACTTGTTTCTTTTGTTTCTTTTTCTTAAATTGCTTTCATTTACCGCTTTTCCCGTCAATGTTGTTGTAATTTTGAGCTATCATTGTAAATTTTATTATGAATGTGAAAATACATGTCAATATGTTTCATTCTTATAAATTGCATTTTTCAAACATCATAATCCACTCGTGCCAAAAAAATACTATAGCAACGCTTATATTGAGTTGTTGCGCGCTTCCAATACTATCACCTCCCTAAATTTGGCAAAGGTATATTTGCGGTAAAACCAGTTGATCAGCGGTGCAGTCGACGGTTCCGTGCCTTTTCCTCTTGAGTTGTCCGCTCAAAGGTACCTTGTCTAATACCCCATATTCCATTTAAATTGTACATGCATCATGGTCAAACCTAGCCGAGTCAGTTATGTTCTCCACATAATGACTCTTTAAGATAGCCTTATACAAAGTCCATCGGGTTCCCTTGAAAACAAAACGGACGCCTTCACGTTCTGTGCATTTATTTGGAGAACTTAAGTTTTTGCTATGCTAATTATTAATTTAAATAGTCGATTCTGGTGGGGGAAGGGCCTAACACTCTGTTTTGCAGAAAATGAGGCATGAGATCCCTAGATTAGGCATGGTAACCAACATTCATCCAAGGATACTGAATTGGTAGAAAGACTTCCATTCTAGTGATCAGACACTCGTCCGCAAGTACTTAGGGAATCTGCCTTCTCTTCTAAAGATTCAGCC
Organism: Nicotiana glauca; assembly: GCA_026770625.1. Classification (NCBI taxonomy): domain Eukaryota; kingdom Viridiplantae; phylum Streptophyta; class Magnoliopsida; order Solanales; family Solanaceae; genus Nicotiana; species Nicotiana glauca. The sequence goes on from MU686552.1 coordinate 46,601, forward strand.
TAACAACAGAATCATAGAGGCTGCAACATTGTTCCGGGATAGTGACAAGTCTGTGTTCGGCTTTGGGGACCTTAAAATGACTCCTTTACTTGAAGAAATAGGCGGTTTAGCTGGAATTTATTGGGAGACTCCGGGTTTGCTTATGCCCAAGAATCGCAAAGGAATGGATTTCCTTAAGATGATGGGACTGAAGAAAAACCTAGAATTAACATGTTTAAAAGACTCCTACATCCTATTTGATTATCTATACGAGAGCTACGACCATAGCAAGTCATACCGCACCTATTCAAATGAATTTGCTATCACCTCATTTAGGGCATGTCCATAGAAGGGTCTTTTTTTCATGTTTTTCTTTTTGGGGATGATCGTGTTCCCCATGAAGAATGCTAGGATCCACACCAGACTAGCCATGGTAACCAAAACTTTGATGGAAGGGATTGGTGGGCAAACTTTCAGCATAGTGCCCATGATCGTCGCAGAGATATACCCCGCCTTGAACAAATGTCAACAACAAGGCAGTCATTTTGAGGGTTGCAACTTATTACTTCAGCTTTGGCTCATAGAACACCTCCAGAAATGGGAATACCGATAATAGATCCTACGCAGTGATTGGGATGATCATATTGCCTTCCGTTAGCCAAGGCGCGTGAATTATATGCCTAAAATGTTTGCTCAGCTGGAGGACGCCAGAGGATGGGTAGAATAGTTTGAAAATCTAAAAGAAGACCAGGTGCAATGGATGTTTGAGTGGTTCCCCACGGAGGAATTCATTGTTCGATCCCGAGATGTGCCATTTCGCATACTGATTGGTTTGAGAGGGACTTATTCTTACGTTCCTCTCCAAGCCATGAGGCAAGTTAGAAGAAAAAAAATCATACCAAGGGTTGATAAAACGAGTTACCTCAGGGATGATTTCCAGGACGACGATAGCCTTCACATGTGCCAAGCTCAGCATTTGTGGCATTGCAAAATTGTTTTGGGGAAAGAATCCATTGAGCCAGACAGGTACCACACCACTTGTGTGCCGGATTATTCGGGTTGGTAAGAAGACAATGGCATGGGTCAGCCGGGATTCGTTTGAGGTCACAGAATTATTGACGAGCATGCTGAAGAATAGGTTAAGTATAATCAACTGCGCAAGAGAATTTGAGAGTGTGAAAGTGAGCATCAAGAAATGCAAGAAGCCCATCAGAAATTGATCGAGGAGTGGAAAGAAATGGTTGTCAGCACCAACAACCAGCTAGGGTTTTTGGAGCGGAGTCTAGTAGATCTGGAAGGAAAGTTCATCAAGAGGATTGAAGATTGCCAAAATGCTGAAGGAAATGCAGGCGGACCTCTGGCCCGAGCCTACTTGCTGCTAGGACTACACAAGTTGGTGGAGCTGTTTGAGGGAGACAAAGATGCCAAATCTGGGAAAGGTCCTTCTGGGACCAAGTAATCAGGAGTCCTTTATTTTGCCTTAATGATGTAATAAGGCCAATGGCCACTAGTAACATTTACTTTCTGTCATTTAGCGTCTTTTTGGATTCGTCTTATTTTTATCAATAAAATGAGTCATTTAGCATTATAAGTTCTCAAAAACTATTTGTCGCTAGGCCTACCTCGGGCACAACGAGGCACCAAAACTAGGACGCGATTTATATTTTTTCGCACGTGTTTAAATACTGCAACATTTTTTCCTCATGACCCACACTAACTTGTTACCTTTTTGTTTTCTTTTATTTTTTATTTCCCTCCCCAAAGGTTAGTTTGTGCATTCTGGCACCATCAGCATACTCCACAAGATCCAAGGGCCATCCACCTCCTCCTCCTCCGAGTCCCGTTCGAAACAAGAACAAAATGGGAGATACAAGCACCAGAAATGAGGTTGAGATTCCTCAGGGTACCCTGGTTGCTAAGGAAACTGCTACGCAATTGAAGCAAAAACTGTTGAAATTTTGAGAAGAACTAGATCAGGTTCGGAATTTGGCGAACCTATCATTTTCCCTCACCGCTCCTGATGTCAACACCCAGAATCCCGTACCTCCACAAAATACCCCACAAACACAGATACAACCCACTCATACCCAACACTACAACATATGCCACACTCCAAATAACACTCCATTACTCATTCCCGAGCCACTGAACACCACCAATGACCATCTCCACAACACTCCTATTTATGTGGATACTGTACCTCACTACACCCAACCAATCACAAATGAACCTGAGTCTGATGAAAAGGACTCTCTTATCAGGAACTTAGCGGCAGAACTCAAGAGGTTAACCAGCCGAGTTTAGGGTGTGAAAGGTAACAGAGAAGGGATAAATTATGAAGACCTATGCATTCATCCAGATGTTGAACTTCCCGAGGGGTACAAACCTCCCAAGTTCGAAATGTTTGATGGAACAGGAGATCCCAGAGTCCACCCGAGAACCTATTGCGATATGCTAGTTGGAGTTGGAAGGGATGAGAAGATCTGTATGAAGCTCTTGATGAGGAGCCTGAAAGGAGATGAACTATCCTGGTACATCAGCCAGGACCCCAAGAAATGGACGAGTTGGGTGAGCATGGCATCGGATTTCATGGATAGATTCCAATTCAATACAAAAAATGCACCGGATGTATTCTATATACAGAATCTGAAGAAGAAACCCACCGAAATATTCCGCGAGTATGCCACTCGTTGGAGGTCAGAAGCTGCAAAGGTCAGGCCGACCCTAGAAGAGGAGCAAATGAATAGATTCTTGATCCAGGCTTAGGATCCCCAATATTACGATAGGTTGATGCTAATCAAGGGTCAGAAGTTCTCCGATATCATCAAACTTGGAGAAAGAATCGAAGAGGGCATTAAGAATGGTATGGTTACAAATCTTGAAGCCCTGCAAGCCACCAATAAAGCTTTGCAGACTAGTGGCACGTCCAAAAAGAAGGATGTAAGTGTCATGATGGTCGCACAGTGAGCCAAATCACCACCAAAATACCACACTTATCCATCACCTCCACTTACATATCAGCCCATCCCGAATTACCAAGCACCCGTACCATCCTATCCACCTCCCGTTTACCAATCCTCTCCACATTTCACATATCAACCCATCTCACCTAGATACTCTCAACCAGCACCTGTTTACCAAGCTTATAATGCTCAACCCTCTCACTACCAATCACCACCCACCTGTCAAAATTTTCCAAGACCCAGACCAAATTTTGACTGCAAACCTCCCAGAAAATACACAGCCATCGATGAACCAATTGACTGGCTATATGAAAGACTTAAAGCTACTGGTTACGTCACTCCTATCCTAGCCAAAGCTCCAAAAAATCCCTCACAGTGGGTCAACCCCAACAAGACCTGTGCGTATCACTCCGGCATGAAGGGATATACCCTTGACGAGTGTCGTTCGTTGAAAGACAAGATTCAGACCCTGATCGACAATAAGGTCATTGTAGTAAAGGAGCCTTCTCCTAATGTTCGTAATAACCCCCTACCTGACCACAAAGGTAGAGACATTCATATGATCGAGATCGAGGATGATTGGGACCCTAAAGGGTTGATAGGTTTGATTGATGAAGGGGATGAACCAAAGAAACCAGCGGTTACCCTTAACCAAATTGTTGTACAGAATCAGCCCTCCAGGGACGACAAAGTAAATATGTCTATACCTCTCGAATTTGAAGCACCTCCGTTTGCAAAGGCGCCCGAACCAATTGACGTTGAATTTGGAGTTCCAAAGGCACCTGTACCCTTTGAAGTTGCCGTGTTACCACCATGGGTGCCTATTCTAGTGGCAATGACTAACATAACACCATTCCACTCAAATGCCATACCATGGTATTAGGAAATACCAAGACAGAAGAAATGATTTCCGGACAAGGAATGACTAGAACAGGAAGGGTGTACACTCCAGAGCACCTAGCTGAGTCTAGTAAGCAAGACCCGGGATGGCCTATTAAAATAGGACCCGACGATCTCTGGAGGAAAGTATAGGCTAAGGAGTACTCGGTCGCTGAACAATTGAACAAAACACCAGTGCAGATATCTATCCTGGCTCTTCTGCAGAGTTCAGACACTCACAGGAACGCCTTGATGAAGATACTGAGCGAAGCCAATGTGCCCAGCAATATAACCGGGGGTGAAATCGCGAATATGGTAGGGCAAGTGCTGGAGAGCCACAAAATAACCTTCCATAAAGATGAGCTTCAGCCGGAAGGATTAAGCCATAACAAGGCACTGCACATCACTATGCAATGTGAGGATTATTTCATCACTAGAGTCTTGATCGATGGAGGATCCAGCCTCAACATATGTCCACTTATAACCCTCAAAACTTTGGGAAATGGCCTATACGAGATCAAATATGGGGCTATCAATGTCAAGGCCTTCGATGGATCCCAGAGATCTACCATCAGAGAAATTAGCCTATGCTTGCAAATGGGACCAACATGGTTCGATGTCGACTTTTAAGTAATAGACATCCCGGCGTCCTACAACCTGCTGTTAGGATGACCCTGGATCCACGCTGCAGGAGCCGTAGCATCGACCCTACATCAGGCGGTAAAGTTCGAATGGAATCACCAATAGGTGATCATTCATGGCGATGGTAGTAACCCCATATACAGTCGCCAAACCATCCCAATGATCGGGGGAAGAAGGAGAATAGGCGGAAAAACATACCACCACATCGAAAAGGTCAATGGTGTAGATAAAGATAAGTGGTGGGACAACAAGATCGAAAGTATCCTGAATTGGTGTGGGTACGAGCTTGGAAAGGGACTTGGTAAAAATCTCCAGGGGACCACTAAGGCCATCAAACTAAAGAAGCATGGTACTACATTTGGCTTAGGGTGCGGTTACACTTGGGAAGAATTCCAGAACTGGTCGCCACCATGGCGCGGCCCCTACTATCCATTGGAGTTTCCGATACCTAGCCTGTAGCAGACCTTCCAATTGGCAGATACTATATATGGGTCAGAAGAAGATGAAGCTTTGGCATCCATGAAGAATTTGTTTACGCAGGATGATTATATGGACTGCTGTGTTCTTTTCGAGGAGGAAGGGGAGGAAGGCCCTTCCATACAAGCTGTGAACAGAGGAGATCGCCTCAGCAATTGGTTAATTAGGACCGTCAGGGCCCGAAAGTCTTCGGGATAGCAAGGCTAAACAAAAGCACCATGCATCTTATCTTTTTAGCTTATTTTACTAGTTGATTTTTCTTTGCGCATTGTCTTTTATTTCGAAAAGAGCTCCGATGTTTCAAACAATTATGGATTTAATCAAAGCATTTTAGTTTATCATATGTATCTCGCTTATTCTTTTTCTATCATTTACTCTATTTTATACATCATTACTACTACTTATCTTGAAGATGAACCAACGACTGTGATTTACAACGAAACAATACAACAAAAGGACATAGGCTCAGAAGAAGATGAGATACCTGAAGAGGTCATCAGAGAGATTGAGAATTTTGAAAATAGACCTAAGTCCAACCTGGAAAAAATTGAGGTTATTAATTAGGGAGATACGAAAAATGTCAAAGAAACTCGTATCAGCGTTCACTTGCCATCATCAGAGAAGAAAGAATATACATAATTCTTAAAAGAATACGAGGACATATTCGCCTGGTCGTACGATGATATGACTGGTCTCAACATGTCCATTGTAGCTCATAAGTAGCCATCAGATCCAACCTGTCCACCGGTAAAGCAGAAGCTCAAAAAATTCAAGCCCGACATGAGTTTAAAAATCCACGAAGAGGTTACTAAGCAAGTCAAAGCTAAGGTTCTCAAAGTGGTAGAGTATCCAACATGGTTAGCCAACATCGTGCCGGTACCAAAGAAGTATGGGAAGGTTAGAATCTGTGTCGACTACCGGAATCTCAACCAGGCCAGTCCCAAAGATGACTTCCCCTTGCCGAACATACACATTCTTATCAACAACTGCACCAAGCATGAGCTGCACTCTTTTGCTGATTGTTTCGCCGGATATCATTATAAACACGTGATTTTTGACCCTCCCCGAGAATTTTCACATTTTTAGCGTAAATACTTAATTTAGGCCTAATATAGCTATTTTAGCTAATTTTGACTCTCTTACTTTATTTTCGTCACAAAATTACAAAAAAAGGATATATAAATTTTAGTTTATGTATTTTCATAAACTTGAAAAATACAAAAATATCACCTTATTTTTAATCCTTATATAATTTCGAAAATCATAAAAAAAAATAGTGTCATTAATATTTTGTAATCATTTTAAACTTAAAAAAATACAAAAATAATACTTTATATTTTATTTTTATATAAAAACGAAAATAGTAAAAAATAGTTTCATTAACATTTTGTAGTTACTTTAATCTTGAAAAAATATAAAAAAATAGTTTTATTTTAATTGTGAGTTTTATAGTTATTTTGCTTGCGTAGGATTAATTAAATAACTTCGTGTCCTTATTCTCGGTTCCGGGCAAAAAATAATATTCGGGTTTAAACTACCCGGTTTTAGACTTAATTTTCGGACCTAGCCCATAATAATCCGAGCCCACCACACGTGGGGGACACGGACAAAACGCGAGACCTTGAAGACACAACACACGGATACACACATCTTGGGCACACGTGAGACCCATCACGTTTTGCACCCCTTTTGCTCCACATTTTTTTGAACACAATACATATTATATATACACCCACATGCATACATAGAAGGGGGGACATTTTAAAAGGGGCTGGGGAGATTTTAAAAGGAAGGGAACGGACAGAAGGGGGAGGGGACAATACATATTATACACATACATACACGCATGCAAGGAGAAGGGGGGAATGTAAGAAAAAGGATTTTATCATCTGGGGAGAGAATAACGTTAGGGGGAAAAATAACGTTTTTTAAGGGAAATAAAGACCACGGTTGATTCATCTTCTTCCGAAGCAAAATGAACAAAAACCCTAAAAACCCTTGACTTCTTCTTCTTCGACCGAGTTAGCCAGCGACATCGACAAGCCAGCCCGGCGTCGAACCAGCTCGTCACCATCTCCCCCTCACCAATATCCAGCCCCAGCCTCACCTTCCCGTCGCCCCAACACACACACACACAATCACTGACCCAGCAGCTTCAGCCGTTTCCAAACAGCAACCACCATCGCCCACCCCATTTGGACAACACCAACAACCAGCCTCCACTCCTCATCTCCCTTCCGGCGGAAACCACCCACGCACATAACTATACAGACTAAGGGAATGAGATTGGAGGAAGCTAACGTTTTTGGAGGATGACTGATCCTACATTTCTTCAGGAGAAAAGGAATACACAAAAACATATACACTACACTGTTGCTTCATTTTCATCAACCTGGAACAAAACAAAAAAAACCCTACTGCCAACAAAAATTTAAACCCACCCTCCGTCGACAAACAGTCCATTTCCGTCACTGTCCAAACGAACCCTCCATCGTCACCTTCGTCCAGCAACAACCAAGCACCTTCGCTGCCCAAACGACCATCAAACAGCCCGTCGCAGACCATCGTCATTCCGTCGGAACCAGCTCCCACAAACGACCAAACAGCCCGTCACTTGGTTCGAGTTTTCTTGTTTCCGTTGAGGTCGTTGTTGTTCGTCGAGGTCCGAGGTCGCTGTCCAAGGTTTCCAGTTCGAGTTT
>MU686552.1:54387-79850 GCA_026770625.1 Nicotiana glauca
GGTCCGGAATTCTAGCAATTTGAGGTCCGTTATCTTTATTTGACTGTATTTGGAATGTTTAGTTTTATTCATTGTTATGAGCAATTAAAAGCAATATTGTAGCTTATTTGAGATTATCATTTCTCTGTTTTACTACCTTCATGCCTTTGCTAAAATGATTAGATACATTTTCATTAATATTAAGTTGGTTCCATTGAGTCATATGTATGATGTAACTGTTGTAGTATTCATGTGGTTAGTTTCTTTTTCTTTCGCGTAATAGTAATAGTGAGCTTTTAATTCCAATGTGTAAAAATATAGAAACCTATGATTGAAAGATTCGTAGACGTAGTTGTAGTCATGACACTTGACTTCAAATTAGTTTTAAATATGAATATCCGTAGTTTGGTTTAGTTTAGTACAATCCTTTAAAACTAGAACTCGAGATGAGCCTCGCTAAACAAACACGTAAATTGCGGGGCCCTCATAAATGTATATATATAAAAAAAAAAAAAATACTTAGACTTCGGGATAAGCCGTTTAGCGAATTTCACGGCATCCCCAAAATAATAACGCGTTAGTCACTTTAGGCGCGCTTTTAATAATTTGCTTTCTTAAACTCGGGTGCACATTTATGTGACCCAAATCCAAATCTCAACGAAGTCGAAGTGTGTTAAAGGCCACAGGCGTACTGGTGCGGTGTGGTCCGAAATACATTTTCATGACATTGCAATTCTCTTAAAAAATAATAAATACTAAAAGCAAGTTATTAGCCTTTAAATAATAAATGAGACAAGCCTCGCCAAATAACACGCAAATTGCGGGGCCCTCAGTAGGGGGTTATTTTAAATGCTTAGATTTCGGGACAGGCCGTTTAGCTAATTTTACGGCCTTCTCAAAATAACGATACGCTAGTCGCTTTAGGCGCGCCTTTAATAATTTATTTTCCTAAACTCAGGTTCACATTTATGTGACCAAAATCCAAGTCTCAACGGAGTCGAAATGTGTTAAAGGCCATAGGCGTACTGGTACGGTGTGGTCCGAAATATATTTTCACGACGTTGCAATTCTTTCTTAAAAATAATAATAATAATAATAATAATAAAAGCGGTTAAAAATTAAAATTTGCACATAAGTTAAAGCAGATTATAAAATCAGATAAATAAGCCAAATATGACAGTTAAGCGACCGTGCTAGAACCACGGAACCCGGGAATGCCTAACACCTTCTCCCGGGTTAACAGAATTCCTTAGATTTCTGGTTCGTAGACCGTAATATAGAGTCAACTTTTTCCTCGATGCGGGATTCAAACCGGTGACTTGGGACACCATAAATCTCCCAAGTGGCAACTCTGAATGTTAATAATAAATTCCATTTCGATTGTCCTTTAATTGGAAAAACTCCCATTACCACGCCCTTCCCGGGGTGCGGTAGCACCGAAAGGAGGTGTGACAATCATAAGATATGGATGGACGAGGAAGATGCAGGAAAACGACTTTCATCACACCGTGGGGAATGTATTGTTACAAAATAATGCCATTTGGGTTGAAGAATGCTGACGCCACCTATATGAGTGCCATGACTACTATCTTTCATGACATGATACACAAGGAGATCGAAGTATATGTGGACCACATCATCATCAAATCCAAGAAAACTGATCATATGGAAGATTTGAGAAATTTCTTCAGCAGGTTGAGAAGGTATAATTTGAAACTGAATCCCGCCGAGAGTGCATTCGGGGTTCCTACCGGAAAACTATTGGTTTTCATAGTGAGCCGTCGAAGGATGGAATTGGACCCGTCAAAGGTCAAAGCCATTCAAGAATTTCCACCGCCAAAGAACAAGAAGGACGTGATGAGTTTCTTGGGAAGACTGAACTATATCAGCCGGTTCATAGCCTAGTCCACAGTCATTTGTGAACCCATCTTTAAAATGCTGAAGAAAGACGCTGCTACTAGATTGACCGATGATTGTCAGAAAGCCTTCGACAGAATCGAGGAATACCTGTCAACGCCGCCAGTATTGGTTTCGCCAGAGCCAGGAAGGCCTCTATTGCTTTATTTTGCGGTTTTGGATGGAGCATTCGGTTGTGTTCTAGGACAACATGACAAAACATAGAGAAAGGAGCAAGACATATACTATCTTAGTAAGAAGTTCACCCCGTACAAGGCCCGGTATTCTCTATTGGAGCGCACCTGCTATGCTCTGAATTGGGTAGCTCATAAATTGAGGCATTATTTCTGTGCCTACACTACTTATCTCATATCCAGGATGGACCCGTTGAAATATATCTTCCAGAAGCCCATGCCCACTCGCAAGCTCGCCAAGTGGCAAATCTTGTTGAGTTAATTCGACATTGTTTACGTGACCCAGAAATCAATCAAAGGCCAAGCCATAGTAGATCACCTTGCCGAGAACCCTATTGGGGGAAAATACGAACCCCTGAAAACGTATTTTCCTGATGAAAAAGTGTCCTTTGTAGGAGAAGATATTGCAGAATCCTACAATGGTTGGAGGTTGTTTTTCGATGGGGCCGCAAATTTCAATGGAGTTGGCATAGGAGCAGTCCTAGTATTAGAAATCGGCCAACATTACCTAGTATCTGCCAAGCTCATGTTCCCTTGCACAAATAATATGGACGAATACGAAGCCTGCATCCTGGGGCTCAAGATGGCCATTGACATGAACATTCAAGAGTTACTAGTGATCGGGAACTCAGACCTGCTCATACATCATGTTCGAGAAGAATGGGCCACCAAAAACTCTAAGATACTTCCCTACCTGCATCACATACAGGAGTTGAGGAAAAGATTCACACAGATGGAATTTTAGCACGTCTCCAGGGTCCAGAACGAGTTTGCTAATGCATTAGTCACATTATCATCCATGATCCAGCATCCGGACACAAATTTCATTGATCCCATCCCAGTAAAGATTTATGATCAGCCATCTTATTGTGCTTACGTTGAGGAAGAATTAGACAAAAAAAACCATGGTTCCACGATCCTTAATAATAGGAGAATACCCAGAACTTGCCAACGCTGCTCAAAAGCGCACGCTCCGGAGATTATCCAACAACTTTTTTCACAGCAGAGGAATCCTGCACAGATGGACTCCCGATTTGGGTTTTCTAAGGTGTGTCGAAGCAAAAGAAGCATCCAGACTATTGGATGAAGTGCACGCAGGGACATGTGGGCCGCACATGAATGGTTTTGTCTTAGCAAAGAAGATACTCCGAGCAGGGTATTTTTGGATGACTAAGGAAATAGACTGTATCCAGTACGTTTGCAAATGGCATCGTTGTCAGATACATGCATACACGATAAAGGTGCCTCCAAACAAGCTCACTGCAACAAGCTCATCGTGGCCATTTGCCGCTTGGGGATGGGCATCATTGGACCTATCGAGCCCGCCGCATCAAATGGGCACAGGTTTATCCTGGTGGTAATTGATTATTTCACCAAATGGGTTGAAGCAGCATCATACAAGGCAGTAACTAAGAAAGTTGTGGCAGATTTCATCCGTGACCGTATTGTTTGCCGATTCGAAATTCCAGAATCAATCATCACTAATAATGGGTCCAATCTCAACAGTAATTCGATGAAAGCAATATGTGAGGCATTCAAGATCAAACACAAGAATTCTACAACCTACAGGCCTCAGATGAATAGAGCTATGAGAGAAACCAACAAGAATATCAAAAAGATATTAAGGAAGATGGTCGAAAGTCACAAACAATGGCATGAGAAGTTATCATTCGCCTTACTGAGATACCATACCACGGTCCGCACATCGACCGGAGCAACTCCCTATATGCTGGTTTATGGTATAGAAGCGGTCATTCTCGCCGAGGTAGAAATTCCTTCCTTGAGAATCATACAAGAAGCAGAGTTGGACGATGCAGAATGGGTGAAAGGATGCTACGAGTAGTTAGCCCTTATAGATGGGAAGAGGATGAATGCAGTTTTCCATGGTCCGTTGTATTAGAATAGAATGTCCAGAGCCTTCAACAAAAGAGTTAAGCCAAGGAATTTTACACCGGGGTAGCTGGTGTTGAAGCAAATATTCCCACAACAAGAGAAAGCCAGGGGGAAATTCTCTCCCAACTGGAGAGGTCCGTACATGGTTCACCATGTTCTAACCGGAGGAGCCCTTATTCTTATAGAAATGGACGGAGAAGTCTGGCCAAAGCCAATCAATTCAGATGCAGTAAAATAATATTATGTGTAATCACATATGATTGATTTATGATGTAATTTGAACTACGCTTGACCTGATTCCTGTTTAAGAGGGGATATGTAGGTAGCCCTATGGGTTCGGTCACGATTTAATAAATTTTCATTTCCCCCTACTATTGGAACTTGGGTAGAATTTTGAAGAGGACCCTCAAAATTCCGAAGTTAGTCTTCAGCCACTTATCGCCAGGGATGTCACCTCAATAAACTGGGGCAGAATTTTGAGGAGGAACCTCAAAATTCCGAAGTTGATTCTTCTGTCATTCAGCGCAGTCGTCAGAAGTGCCAGCCTAGTAAACTGGGACAGAATTTTGAGGAGGACCCTCAAAATTCTGGAATAAGAAAGGTTGCAATGCTTTGGACCACGTCGCAGTCTTTGGTTCATTTAAACAAAACTATTTTCTACTTACGTTATATTTGTTAGATCATGCATAACTATTATAGTTGCTGTTTAGCAATGCTACCCCAATGATGCACGACGACGTAGGCCACGAAAGAGTGAACTAACCTTTCCCCTTTACAAAACTCACGATTTTCTTTAGATGCAGGCACCCAAGTCACAAAGTTACCAAATATGTTATGCAACCTCATCGAACCGTCGCGCCTATTTGCATTTGCTATCTGCACGCAATGGCCCTAGCAGCCGCAATATCACGATCAACTATCAACTAAGAATTGTTTGTTCTTACTATTTGCTTTTATCTTATTGTGTAAGGCTACCTTTCTGCCTTCCGAGACTAAGCGCTGTCTCCATCTGCATTTCCTGCATTGAATAAGGCTACCTTTCTGCCTTCCGGGACTAAGCGTTGTCTCCATCTACAATTCCTGCATTGCATAGGGCTACCTTTTTGTCTTCCGAGACTAAGCGTTGTCTCCATATGCATTTCTTGCATCGCATAAGGATACCTTTCTGCCTTCCGAGACTAAGCATTGTCTCTATCCGCATTTCCTGCATTGCATAAGGCTACTTTTCTGCCTTCCGAGACTAAGTGTTGTCTCCATCCGCATTTCCTGCATTGCATAAGGCTACTTTTCTACCTTCCGAGACAAAGTGTTGTCCCCATCTACATTTCCTGCATTGCATAAGGCTACCTTACTGCCTTCCGAGACTAAGCATATTCTCCATCTGCATTGCATAAGGCTACGTTTATGCCTTTCGAGACTAAGCGTTGTCTCTATCCTGCATTATGACTAAGCATTGTCTCCATCTGCATTGCATAAGGCTACCTTTCTGCCTTCCGAGACTAAGCATTGTCTCCATCCTGCATTTTCTGCATAAGGCTACCTTTCTGTCTTCTGAGACTAAGCGTTGTCTCCATTTGCATGGCTGAAATATCACCACTTTATTTCTCTTGCATGGCTGAAATATCGCCACCATTTACTTACGTCCTGCAATCTGCTGAAATATCGCCATTTACATTCTTTTGCATCTGTGAAATATCTCCAAACTTTATTTAAATTCCACATCGGCTGAAAGATCGCCAGTTCATATTTAAATCTCCACCATCATCTATGCATATGTTTTTAGTCGACTAAAATATCGCCATTTTCATTCTTTTGCATATGCTGAAACATCGCCAAACTTTATTTAAATTCTCTATCGGTTGAAATATCACCATTTACACTTTTTCCATCGGCTGAAATATCGCCAGACTATTATTTAAATTCTCCATCGGCTGGAACATCGCCTGTTTATTTAAATTTCTGTTGGTTAAAATATCGCCATTTACATTTTTTTGCATCGACTGAAATACCGCCAAATCTTGCATCTGATGGGCTGAAATATCACCAAACTGTCCAAAGGCATCATCGTTCGGAGGCATTATCCTCATAGCTCGAGAACACCGTGCCATGACCCGAGGACCCCACTTTATATCTTGCACATCATTATTCAAAGGCATCACGGTTTGGAGGCACCATCATCATGGCCCGAGAACGTCATCTCATAGACTGTGAATCCCTCAATTTTGCGCTTCATGGCCCAGGACATCATGGTCTGAGGACGTCATCCTAACCGTCTGAAGGCAATATTCATGGTCCAATGGGAACTTGCATCACGTTTAAGTTTATGCATGATATACACATATATTGCTCACTTGCAAGTACACCGATTAGCAATGGCCGTCTCAGCAGGAGCGATCCCACTCCGGTTCTCACAGCCGATCAGTTTCAAAATACCTCTTGCCTCCCCCAAACATCGTGTCCGTCCTTCCGAATCGCCATCAGCATATTCCATCAATGATTCCTGTACTACATACAACCTAATTCCTGTAAAACCAGGGATATGTAGGTAGCTTAGAAACCAGAGCTCGGTCGAATTCTTTTCAAATCGCCGCTTCCGATCAAAATTGGCCATCATATCTTTACCCGACAACTCTTTCATCCTTCCCAGGTAAAGAGGGGCAGCTGTTGATATCCAATTTTTCCCTAAGTATTTTTATACCCAAAATACTTTAAAAATAACATATATGTGCATATATAAGCACACCCAAGAGTTTTGGTACTTTTCCAAAATTTTAATAATTTTTAAATCAATTTATCGTCTATTTTTTAATACCACATAATTCAGTAATTACTTCCAAAACTATAATTTTGGTGAATAGCTTCTTTTATTATCATATTTATAACAAATATAATAAAGGTGATTTTTGCATATTTTTACGAATATATTTGGTATTTTTAAAGCTAAATTGCAATTATAGCCTATATTACGATTAATGGTATTTTATAATTATAAAATTATTCCCAGTATTTTTAGATTAATGTTTATATATTATTAATTAGTTCAGTGCTTTTAATTTATTTTTAAAATTATTTTAACTAATTTTTATTAATTAAAAGGGAAAAAACTGGCTATTTAAAATCCGGCCTCATTTTATTTCAATTATAGCCAAAATTGGTTCCCCTAATTGACAATTTCAAACCCAATTTCGGACCAGCCCAATTCTGTTTAACCCAACCTTTAACCCATTTAAAATTACCCGACCCAAACCCTTTTTAATCCAGGCCGTTGATCAATCTGATCAACGGACATGATTTCCCCTTTCCTTTTTTAATCCGCCCACACCCCTAACCCTAAATCATTTCATTCTATCAGCCACCCTCAAATTCCCTCTCCTCTCTGATTCTCTCTAAGACCTAAACCTAACCCTAGCCGCCTCCCTCTGACTACCACCTAAAGTTGCCTGAATCCATGGCTCCCAAAGCCATTAAAGGCCCGTGCTTGCCTCCAATGGATCCTGCATGCTTGTTGCCTGAAGAATCGAGGCTAGACCTTAAGGATCTTCACTCAGACCTTTACTTATTCAAAGATCCCATCCATCTCCAACCTTGCTCTGGCCAACCATGGTTGATTATGCTTGGTTTTGGATATCTCCTGCTTAGATCGTGATTTTCCAAGCCTTTCTCGGTATTTTGGGTTTCTACTAAAACCTTAAAACTTCGAGGTTCTTTTGATTCTTTTAGATCCGTTGTAGATCTGTGTTCTCCTTGAGCTTTCGAGCATTTTTTCGAGATTTCCTTCAAAACTTTATTTTCAAAGCCTTTATCTTTTTCGATATAGGGTTTTGTTAAATTACTTCAAAGCATTTCTGATTTATTTTAACATGTTCTGTCATGTTTCTTATGCTATTCTTTCCTGTATTTCTTATGTTGTACTTCTACTATGTTTTATGTGCTTTCCTTCTACTGTGACCTTTTATGATATTCTAGAACTTGCATGTCAGGGATCTTGGTTTCTGTTGAGGTTTTTGAATGTTTCTTCTGAGTTTATTTGCTATGTGTCTTGTCTGGTTATCATCTCTAAATTGGTTTGATCTCGAAGCCCTAATTCTTTCGGACCTATTTGGGTCCCTGGAAAGAAAAAACTATTTTGTCTGCTTGGACTTGTTTGATTGGGTTCAAGATCCTTCTTGTTTTAACTTCTGATCCTTATGTGATTTGGTTTCTTGCAATCCTTGAACTAAGCTATATCCTCTAGAAGGGTCGTTTGCTTCACTCTTTACCATGTTTTTGGTCATCTTTTTGACTATCATTTCTCTTTGCCATGATTTAACCTCACATGCCTGATGTTGTGCACTCTTTATATCCGCTGGTTGTCCCTCTAAAATAAATTTCAATCTTAGACTAATTTCATGCTTCCTTGTGTAAGGTTGATTGATTCTTTCCTTGACTGATTTGAGAACATTTTTTAGCCTTTCGACTCCCCTATTTCTAGCTGGGTTAATTATTGATTTTTGAATCTTGCTTCCCTAATTTACTATGTGTTAATTGATTCACCGTGTTCTTGCCTTATTTAAGCTGACTGTGTATTTCAAAATTTTCTTTCCTTAATTCAGTCCCCTATGTATTTACCCCTTATTTATATGCTATGCACAATATGTTTACTTGATCTCCTTCCTTAAATAACTCTTGCCCTTTACCGTTCAAATTTTAATTCCTCAATTAAAGGGATCTTCTGCTACTAATTGATGCATGATTATTTTCTTACCTTGTTCCCTACCTGATTTCAAAACTATAAATACTCTCCTCCCTTCTCTTTGAACACACGAACACAGAACACCATCTGAGTTCACAAGTCACTCTCACTAAAAAACTCTCTCTCTTTTACTTGTGCTACTGTGGACTTGTTTGCTCTACTTTCCCCTGCACTCTTTTGCTTCTCTACTGGTATGTGTTAGTTGGTTTACATGCTTCTACCACAATGTGTTTACTTCTGCCCACTTCTATCCAATTCTTTTAGTTGACATTTGTTTCTAGCATATTGTAACATGTTCCCCCTTTCCATTGTAATCCAGTATTTAAATTATGTATGCACCCCGTCAGTTGCTTGTCATGAATTTGATACTTTATAAATCCCAAACCCTCATAACCCTTTATTTGTGAGTTATAGTTCAGGGCATGACAATACTCTAATATTGTTGTCCATGATTCTGGATTGGATTCTTTGAATCCCAAACTCAATCAGTTCTCCTTCCCTTTCCCTCCTTTATGTGTTTTTGAGCTTTAGACTTGGGTCTAGCAGTGTTCTAATCACTATCCAAACCCTGGTCTAACCTTTAAGGGTCTGCTCTTGATGTGTTTGACCAAGCGGGTGATCAGCGGTGTGCCAGCCTACTTTGTGGCTAGGTATGTCCACCACCTGTCATGGCTCCCCAATTCCCCTTTCACTTTGCACTTACTCCTAGCTATTAAATTCTGCCCCTCTATTGCAAGGCATGCTTTGGGACCCCCTGAGCTCCCTCTGAACTTGGATGCCTGAGAGCTGGCTCTTCCACAATGCACAGTTTCTATTCTAATGGTATCTTGGGTTTAAGCAATGCCGGGAATCACTGAGATTCCTTGGAACTTTGAAACACCCTAGATAAAGAGAAGACTTTGGAATTCTGGATCCCAGAAGTGGCTCAATCGCATATTATTAAACATTAAGGTTGAATTAGGTTGCTCGGATCTAGCTGCTAGCTTTTGATGTACTTTTAATTTCCAGTGTGATTTATTGGGCTGTAATAATTTGTAATAAACTTATGGGGATTTAGTAGAAAAATGGGATGGGTTTTATTTTATGCACAAAGGGTAGATACCATGCCTATAGGGGTTAATTTATGATTCCTCTGCAAATACACATATAGAGATCATGACTATAGGCTCTTGCATTTCTGCATATACATATGTCATTTGGCAAACTATTTGTAGGTTTAATAATAAGATTTCATATAGACATCATGTTCATAAGACTTCTGTTAATGTCTGAAAAGGTATTAAAATCAGTAAACGTATAGAAAGCATGCCTATAGGAAATCTTGATTTTTAACAGCCTCATTCATTTTAAAACAGTATCAATTGCTAGAACTCGTATCTATTTTACTAAAACTGGTAATTTTCTACCTCTTTTCTTAAACCTGCTAAAATTGGTAAACCTTTTTCAATCATCAATCTGCACTTTCCTGAAACTCGTAACCTTTTAATCAGTCAGCAGTTTTTCTGAAACAATTGGTAACTCTTTTCTAAAATTGGTTTGCACATCTTTTTTTGAATCTCATTTCTCTCCTTTAAAACTGATAACTCTTTTCTAAAATCAATTTGCATCTTGTCTGAAATTCATTTATTTTTGTCAAACTGGTAACTCTTTCGCACCTTTTTCCTGAAAATCCTCTGCCTAGTTTCTTTTATCTAACACATAGACAAAAGGTTGGTTAACTAATCATTGGGTCATTCTTTGACAACTGTATTCGAGTTGCCTAATGCAGACTTTCTGTCTAAATATATGTGTTGAACTAGTCCACTCGCTGCTTAACCTTAATTTAAGACCAAATCAGTATTTGTCAAGGCATGATAAACTATATGCTTATTTGATTTCTGGGGTTTATTTGAGCCTTATTTGCTTGTTTATTCTTCCCTTCATTTGATGCTTGTTTTGAATGTCGCGCTACAATTTTATCATTTAAACTCCACAAAGGCCTCCATCCCTTTCTTTCCTTTTAGGATCAGAAGTCCTAATACCCCGGGACTGGTAGGATTGGGACGGGTAGTAGCATGCGATAAGTAAACGATACCGTTCCGTGCTCTAATACCTTAACGGGGTGGGAATGGTAGACATGGAGATGATGATTACACGATAACACTATGTGTACAGTTGGGTACTAGTGTTGTGCGAATGATCCATGTAATATATAAACCTAGGACTCCCCTCTCCTTTTATTATTTTTTTAGAACTTTAAAAGTTGCAGCACTTTCAATTTCTATTTTGTCACACGATTTTTGGTTTGCTTGCACTAATTACTTGACTTCTTCCCTCTACTTGCACATTTACCAAACTACTCCCTTCCTGAATTTCAGCACTCCTTTTATGCTTCTTACTTTGTATTTGCAATACTTGTTAGTCTATTCGCATTTGCATTCAAAGACACAATTGTAGCATGGCCGGGAACTACACTAGTGGATGTTGAGGGGTGCCTAACACCTTCCCCTCGAGATAATTTCAAGCCCTTACCCAAAACTCAGGTCTGCATCTTTAATTCTTCTAAAAGTGTCCTAATGCACTATAATCATTAGGTGGCGACTCTCCAAACTCCAAAAATCCAATTCCCAAATGTGATCAGAGTTGTCTTCCCGAATGTCCTAAACCCAATTTCGCTTTAGGAAAAAAAGGGGGCGTCGACACTAGGCAGCAATGCAAGCTTGTAAGCAACCTGTCCAATACTGTCAAGCAGTTTAAAAGGTCCAATTTACCGGGGGCTCAACTTGCCCTTCTTCCTGAACCTCATAACACCCTTCATGGGTGAAACTCTAAGCAGTACCTTCTCTCCCACCATGTAAGCAGCAACACGAACCTTCCTATTGGCAGAACTCTTCTATATATATTGGTTCGTGCGAAGCCGATCCTAAATCAACTTGACCTTGTCCAAAACATCCAGAACCAAGTCACTACCCAATTGTCTAGCCTCACCCAGGCTCAAACCAACCCACCAGAGACTGACACCATCTCCTATACAAATCCTCATTCAGAGCCATCTGAATGCTCGAATGGTAGCTGTTGTTGTAGGAAAACTCTGAGAGCGGCAGAAACTTATCCCAAGAACCCCCAAAATCTATCACACAAGTGTGTAGCATATCCTCCAATATCGGAATAGTGCACTCAAACTATCTGCCAATCTGAGGGTGGAATAATATACTCAACTCAACCTGTGTGACCAACTCTCGCTACACTACTCTCCAAATCTGCGTGCCCCGATCTGCAATAATGGACAATGACATACCATGAAGGCGAACAATCTCACGGATATAGAACTTAGCCTACCGTTCTAAAGAATAAGTAGTCCCAACTGGAATGATATAGGCAGACTTGGTCAATTAGTCCACAATTACCCTTATAGAATCAAACTTCCTTGAAGTGTATGGGAGCGCAACTACAAAATCTATGGTGATACGCTCCCATTTCCACTCTGGAATCTCAAGTATCTAAAGTAATTCGCTCGGTATCCGATGCTCGTACTTCACCTACTTATAGTTTAGGCACAGAGCTACAAACTCCACTATATCTTGCTTCATCCTCCTCCAGCAATAGTGTTTCCTCAAGTCTTGGTACATATTTGCGGCACCCGGATGAATGGAATACTGTAAACTATGGGCCTCCTCAAGAATAAACTTATGTAGCTCATCTACATTAGGCACACAAATCCGACCATGCATCCTCAACACCCATCATCCCCAATAGTAACGTCCTAGGCATCACCGTGATGAATCGTGTCCTTAAGGACATGCAAATGGGGATCATCATACTGATGCTCTCTGATGCGATTATATAAGGAAGACTGAGAAACCATACAAGCTAGAACCCGAATGGCCTCAGAAATATCCTATCTCACAAATTGATGGCCAAGGAATGAACATATGATGCAAGCGGTCTCTCACCTACCAGAATAAATGTAAGGCCATGCATACTCACTGCCTTCCTACTCAAGGCATCGACCACCACATTAGCCTTCCCGACATGATCCATCATGCTAATTTCATAGTCCTTTAGAAACTCCAATCATCTCCTCTTCATCAAATTTAAATCCTTCTATTTGAACAAGTGTTGGAGACTTTAATGATCTGTAAATACCTCACAAGACACACCATAAAGATAATGCCTCTAAATCTTTAATGCATGAACGATGGCTACCAACTCCAAATTATGAACAGGGTAGTTCTTCTGATTGGGCTTCAACTGGAGCGAAACATAAGCAATCACTCTACCCTCCTACATGAAGACACACCCAATACCAACCCGAGAAGCATCATAATACACTTTATAAGAGCATGACGCTGAATGCAAAACTGGAATTGGAGATGCAGTCAAGGAAATTATGAGTTTCTAAAAGCTCTCCTCACACTTATTCGACCACCTTAATAGAGCACCCTTCTAGGTTAATTTGGTCAAAGGCTCTGTAATGGATGAGAAATCCTCCATAAAGTGACAATAATATCCGACCAAGCAGAGAAATCTTTGAATCTCAATAGTTGATGATAGTTTAGGCCAACTCTAAACCGCCTCTATCTTCTTTGGATCCATCTTAGTCACCTCAATGGACACTACGTGCCCCAAGAATGCCACCAAACTAAGCCAAAACTCACACTTAGAGAACTTGACATAAAGCTTCTCCTTCCGCAGCCGTTGTAGTACAATCCTCAAATGCTGAGCATGCTCATCCTGGCTACCTGAGCAAACCGGGATATCATCAATGAATGCTATGATAAAAGAATCAAGATATGGCTGAAATACATTGTTCATCAGATGCATGAATGTTGTCGGGCCAAAAGACATCAAAAGTAACTAATAGTGACCATAAGGGCTCCTGAATGCCATCTTCGTGATATCCGAGTCCCAAATCTTCAACTGGTGATACATAGACCTCAAATCAATCTTAGAGCACACCTTCGCTTCCTAAATCTAGTCAAATAGATCATTAATATACGGCAAAAGATACTTGTTTTTTATTGTAAATTTGTTTAACTGCTTATAGTCGATATACATCCATATATTACCATCCTTCTTCTTAACAAACAGAACCGGTGCACCCCAAAGAGACACACTAGACATAATAAACCCCTTATCGAGAAGATCCTAAAGCTGCTCCTTCAATTACATCAACTCAGCTTATGTCGTACATTACAAAGGAATAGAAATGGGTTGAGTGCTTAGCACCAAGTTAATATATAAATCAATATCCTTATCAGGTGGCATGCCCGACACGTCTACATGAAATACATTCGGAAAGCCTCGTACTATCGGAACTATATTAATAGTAGGAGTATCAGTACCAACACCCCTCACAAAGGCCAAATACAATAAAAAACCCTTCCTAACCGTCCATTGGGCTGTCAAATATGAAATTACCCTACTGGGAACATAATCTAAATAACCTCTCCACTTGATCCTTGGAAAACCCGGCAGTACCAATGCTACATTATTAGCATGGATATAGAATAGGATGACACGGAGATAACCAGTCCATACCCAAGTCTGCACATAACTAGTTAGCTATGCTACACCCCTAACCATGCTCTTGCAGGACGAACGACAATCCCTTTAAACGTGACCCCTCATACCACACCCGTAGTATATGGTTTGGTCCACAAAGTATGCCCCAAAATGCATTATCCTACACCTAGGGAATGGGGCCCTCTACTGTTGCTGGAATCTCCCACTAGGTTGACCCTGCTAGTAGGATCCCCTATTGCCCTGACCGGGAGTGAAGTGAATCCACTGCTACTAAATGCACGACCATGGTGGCTGTACTCAAACTGAAGACTGAGCAAAGGAATGGGATGGACCTGGCAGCCCTCCCCTAAATGTTGACCAACCACCACCACCACCAGAAGTACCACTAATGTTGCCCACGGACCGGGACTTGTTGCTACCTTCTCGCTCCATTCTATTATTTAATTTCTGTCTCCGTGGCTTGAGAAAATGCCACCATCTTTCTATAGTTCATATCAGTATTCAAGGTAGTTGTAGCAACTTAATTAATAACCAAAGGGCTGAGGCCTTGCATAAAATGATGCACTATAGCTTCCATAGTGGGCAACATGTAGATGGCGTACTTGGGAAAGAGCACGAACCTCATATAATACTCCCACACACTCATGACGCCTTTTTACAGGCTCTCAGACACGGCGGCATGGGCTGCATTAGTCTTGACAGGCAAGAAATGCTCAACGAAGGTGACAGTAACTTACTCCAACTCACCGGAGGCTCACCTCCTCACGAGACTCCTCTCACATATCAAACCATGAATAGACCACCTCTTTAAGGCGGTAGGAGGCCAACTCCATTCTCTTTGTCTCAGTAGCAGACATAACTCAGAAAGTCTTATGCATCTCATCCATAAAGTCCTGGGGTTCCTCCTCGGTATTAGTACCAGTCAACACTAGAGGACCCAACTAAAACAACATGTTCACCCTAGAACTAGGAGAATCCCCTTGCTGGCTGGAAGAAGCAGGTGCAATATTCGATCCTTAGGCATATGAAGCCACTATCTGAGCCAACATCTATATGGCGCCCCTAAGGTCCCCATTAGAAACACCGATACAGGAAGATGGGACTAGAGGTGGAATAGTTGCACCCTCAGTAGGAGTAGGGATTGGTATAGTCTAAGTAGGATTAGTAGAATATGGTGGTGTAGTAGGTGGTGTAATATCCTCAGCCTTCGGGTGCTCATCCAAATGATTAGGTGTAGAATTGACTGCCACTCTTGGGGTGGTGTTGACTCCTTGGCCAGTTCATGCTTTCTTACTAAGCACCATGTACTAAAAATTCAAGCAATGTACGTGTTAAAGGAGGAATAGTCTTACAAAAAGCTCTATCAAACGATCTTGAACATCATAGAAGAGTATCATTCCTAAAATCCCGAGTAGACTTCTAATTATAGATGTGGTCGATAACACACCGATAAGAAGGACTCTACTAAACAAAACTCCGAGATATCCTATAACACTTTAAAACCTTAGGCTTTGATATAAAGCTTATCACACCCGACCTCGGAGAGTGCAACTGCCGCTCAACCGAGATAACCCGGTCAAGCAAGCCCGCACAATACCTTCTACCCAACTCACCCATGAAAAAAGAGAAGATACATTTCATTAATTAGAAAATTAGAGGTCAAGTGAACAACACCAGTTCATTACCATTAGTTACGTCAATAATAAGTCTCCAAAATATTACACTACACATTCATAGTTTAGAAGTGGAAGCATGCGATACAATTACAAAACCATTAGTTCAACATTCCCAAAACATAATACAACCCACACTATGTTTATGGAGCCTCAAACAGAAACAAAAGAGAGCCACGATGGTGCCAAAACAAGGTCCCAGCTATACCTCAAAATGCTATATACAAAGTATAAGAGATACAAAAGTGAAGTGGGGCTCACCAAATCAGTTGAGGAGAGGGTGTACTGCTATCACTGATCAATGTCGCATGTTGTGTAACCACCTGCATTGATTAAAGATACAATGCTCCCAGCAAAAAGGACGTTACTAGTATGTAAAAACTAAACACCCCCTCAATAGAATGAGTAATGAGGGTCTTAAACAATATTATAGTATCAAGTTAGAAGAAGGATAAATTTCAATTAAGTTTCAATATTTTTAAATTTGGAGATCTTTAGTACCGATATATCACCATTCTTTTAGCACGGAGTCCAATCTCATCCCGATCGGCTAAGCAATCTAACCCTAAGGCATCCACTCAAAACACCACCACGTGTGCGGTACGACATCCGATCGCATCCCGATCGGCTATGTAGTCTCACCATAATGTCGTGTCACTCAACGTCACATCACATTCTGATACCAATTATACCATCCCATTTAGGGGAAATATCTCACCACATCACTCTCATCCTATATAAGGGGAAACCATAGCATAATATCAACATAAGGATTTTACCCCTCAATCACTCCTGCACCGGCATGTGTAATTTACGGGCTAGGTAATTCAACCTACCCTTCCTCCTTGACTATATGATACTCCAAAAAGATTTATTATTTAAAGTATTTACAACTCATTTGCGAGGGAAGCAGACTTTGCAATGTGAAGTTTGCATTTGTGACTTCCCATTAGGCTATTAGGCACTATAATTGTAAGCCCTTCATCACAATTTTGAGGGTTCGAAATTGCACCTAGTGTGGCAATTGCGAAATTGTGAACCTAGTGTTGCAATTGCGACATCTACACCTGAACAAAAGGGCTGGGCAATCAGCATTTGATCTTATTTCTCTCAGTTTGGAACCTTAGACTTGGTAGTAGGCGATTTAGAGAGGATATTTTCACCTAAATTATTGAGTAAGTGATTTTGATAAATTTTCAACTATATTACATTATTATATATGATATTTAACATCAAATTTATGAGAATCTAAGTAGAATTTTTTGGATTTTTGTGGATGTTTTGATAAATAATTTTTTTTTATTTGAGAGTTGAATTGGAGTTAGATTTGAAAACGAAACACATATATGGACTTGTGGGGTTTTGGCGGTCGAGATCTACCCTTGGACTTGAATTTTAATCGGGCGATCCAGAGGTTGACTTTTGTATATTTTTTGGGAATCAGTTGCTCTTTGCATTATTTGATGAGATTAAGTCATTTTCGGTTGGATTTGAGCAGTGCAAAAAGAGACACATTTCAAGGGAAAAGCCATTTTTGAGTTGATTTGGCCTAGTTGAGATAAGTATCTTGCCTAACTTTCTTTGGGGAAAAATACTCCTTTGGATTGGGTTTGATTCTACTATTTGAACTTTGTGAAAGATGTGCATATGAGGTGAAGAGTGTGTACACAGGCTTATATGTGAAAATTTACCAGTTTAAACTTTTATGTTACTTATAAGGACTTAATTGAAGCTATTATTACTTGTTATATATTTTATGGTCAAGTTTATTCTTAAGCGCCTTATTGAAGTTGTTATTTCATGTTCTAGTTTCCATTTTCAAGGTTACTCTTATATGCATTTATTTGTAGTAGTTGTTGCATGTTATTCTCTCCATTGTTGAGTCATTCTCATGCATCTAGTCATAGTTTCCATTTAATGTTATCTCTTTAATTGTTGAGATTATGTTATGCACTTGAATTGGAAGTTCCCATTTCATGGGAATACCTTCATTGTGTGTTATTGATGTTGTAGTTGTGAAAGCTATCAACACATTGAGGTTGGAATTGTGAGCTATTGAGATATATTTCCTTGTAGAGTTGTTTCTCATTCACTTTTTTGTTGTTATTTAGATTCTTGTATGCATTATGGTTGAGCTATGGGCTATGTAATATGGTAACATTGGTATTGTTCATTTTGGCGATGTTGTAGCATATGGGCACATGTGGTGCGAGTTGATTATTATATTGTGATATTGATGTGCATGCGGTGGAATAAATAGGGGTTGATATATATGCGGCGAGATAAGGTGAGATTTATATGCGCGTTGCTAGTAAGGGAATTACTTAAAGCAACAGGATGAGATAATGGGGGATAAAGCGCATGTAGCTATTTCAGAAAAATTGTTTTTAAAAATAATTGCAAGTCTCACTCAGCATTATAAGGAAGATTGTGATTGTGATTTATGAAATTTGAATATGACGATTGTGATTCTTGTTGTACACTTTATGTTGAAAAGGCTTGTTGATTTGAATGGTTATTGTCTTTTCTTCATTTGTTTTACTTGTAGTTTGATTCTATTTGATCATTTGTTGTTCTTAGCATATCTTCCTTCTTTGTTGTCCTTTATTGCCTAAATTTCCGTTGTTAGAATTATATCACCATTTTGTTTGTTGTCATTTACTTTTTTACTTCATGTTATTAGATTATATTAACATTATGTTTAGGTTTTCATGTCTAGTAGGTATCTTGACTTGGACTAGATACTACTCTACTGAGCTTAGGCTTGATACTTACTGCATACCATTATGGTGTACTCATGCTGCGTTTCTGCATACATTTGTGTAGATTTAGGTACTTCTACTCGAGCCAGTTGCTAGTGAGTTGACCCATTTATTTTGGATACTTCAAGGTATATCTGCTTAATGCTCGCAGGCCTCTGAGTCACCATCTATTATTACCTTTACTACTGTTTATCTTCATATCAAATAGTACGCCATTTAGAGAATACTAGCGAATTTCTTTAGAGTGTATGACTCAATTCCACTAGTTTTGGGGATTATGTGATTTTTATTTTATTTTAGTGTTATCATGAGACTTCATCGGTGAGATCCTATGGAAAACCCAATCACAACCTTCAAACTCCAGATCACGACGTCGGATATCAAAATAAGACTTTTGCCTGCTGTGTGTCGTCCTCAATAGCTCCTATATAACTTTCACCTTCTCAATGGCTTGGTGAATAAAATCTGGCCCATATAATTCTATTTCACCTACTTCGAACCATCCAACTAGTGATCTACATCTCCTCCCGTATAGTACCTCGTATGGGGCCATTTTAATACTAGAATGGTAGCTATTATTGTAGGTGAATTCTATGAGTGGAAGATGGTTATCCCAATTTCCCTTGAAATCTAGAACACATGCTCGTAGCATATCTTCAAGTGTATGAATGGTGCGTTCAGCCTGTCCGTGAGTTTGCAGATGAAATGCAGTTATGAGATTCACTTGTGTGCCTAAACTCTTATGAAAAGACCTCAAAAAGTTAGTCGTAAATTGAGCTCCTCGTTCTGATATAATAGATATCGGCATACCATGAAGCCTAACAATCTACTTGATATACAAGTTCGCATAATCTTCAGCCGTGTAAGTTGTCTTAACTAGCAGAAAATGGGCACAATTTGTAAGTCAATCAATTATCACCCAGATGGAGTGAAACTTATAATAAGAGCGATGTAATCCAATAATGAAATATATATTAATCACCTCCCATTTCCAGGTCAGAATCTCTATATTCCTAAGCAATCCGCCGGGTTTCTGATGTTCTATCTTTACTTGTTGGCAATTGGGACAATGGGCTACAAATTCTACAATAGACTTCTTCATGTTATCCCACCAATATTGCTCCTTGACATTATGATACATCTTTGTCTAGCCGGGATGGATGGAATATCGGGATTGATGAATCTCATTCATAATCTTCTCTCGTAACCCTACCACATTAGGCACACATAATCGGCCCTGGTATCTCAGTTCCTCATCTCCCCCGATCTCAAAAGCCATAATTTTACATTGCTTAATGCTCTCACTCAATTGCACTAAGATATGATCTTCATATTGTCGTGCTTTTACCTAGGCTACCAAGGATGATTCTGATGTATTCTGTACAGTAACACATCCGCCGTCAGAATCTAACAATCTGATTCTCATATTGGCCAGCTGATGAAGTTCTTTAGTCAACCTCTGTCTACCTGCCTCATTGTGTACTAAGCTTCCCATTGACTTATGGCTGAGAGCGTTTGCAACAACATTGGCTTGACCAGGATGGTACAATATCTCGACATTGTAATCTTTCAGTGATTCTAGCCACCTACGCTGCCTCAAATTCAACTCCTTTTGCTTGAAGATGTATTGTAAAATCTTATGATCTGTGTAGATGTCAACATGGACGTCGTATAAGTAGTGCCGCCACATCTTCAAAGCATATATTACTACAGCTAATTCAAAATCATGGGTCGGGTAATTCTTTTCATGCTTCTTCAATTGTCTTGATGCATAAGCAATCACTTTCCCATGTTGCATCAATACACACCCCAAGCCTATACCTGAGGCATCACAATATACCACATAACCTTCTGTTCCTATAGGGAGAATGAGCACTGGTGCGAATGTCAATCGATTCTTCAGCTCCTGAAAACTACCTTCAAAAACTAGACTTGGTAGCTTTCTATGTTAACTTAGTCAATGGCACTCATATACAGGAAAACCCTTCTACAAACCGCCTATAATATACTGCTAGCCCTAGGAAGCTATGGACTTCTGATGGTGTTATAGTCTCGGCTAATTCTTTACTGCATCGATCTTCTGAGTGTCGAAACTAATACCCTCGTCAGATATCACATAGCCAAGGAATTCAGAATTCACATTTGGAGAGTTTATCCTATAATTTACGATCCTGAAGCGTCTGTAATACTATCCGTAAGTGGCCCGCTTGCTCCGCCTCAGAATGAGAATATACCAGAATGTCATCAATGAATGCAAGTACGAACACATCAATATAGGGCCTGAATACAGTATTCATGAGATCCATAAAAGCTGCTGAAGTATTTATTAGCCCAAACGACATCACCAAGAACTCAAAGTGCACATATCTTGTACGGAAGGCTATCTTTGGAATATCCTTCTTCTTAACCCTCATCTGATGATACCCTGAATGTAAGTCAATCTTGAAGAAATACTTGGCACCCTAGAGTTGGTCAAAAAGGTTGTCAATCCTTGGAAGTGGATACGTGTTCTTTATAGTAAACTTATTCAACTGTCGATAATTGGTGCACATCCTTAACGACCCTTCTTTCTTCCGCACGAATAAAATCGGTGCACCCCAAGGTGAAGTGCTAGGCCTAATGAAGCCCTTATCCGACAAGTCCTTCAACTTCTCCTTCAACTTTCGCAACTCTGTCGGGCCCATTCTGCATAGAGGGATAGAGATCGGTTAAGTGTCAGCAACACATCAATGCTAAAATCAATCTCCCTTTCAGAAGGAAGGCCTGAGAGTTCATCTGGGAAAACATCTGGAAATTCATTGAGCACGGGGATTGATTGTAGAGTAGGGGGCTTCGCCTCCGCATTGCAAATGCGAATTAGACAATAAATTTAACCTTTTTAGATCATTTTCCTTGCCTTAAGATAGGAAATAAACCTACCTTTCGGTGTAGAAATGTTCCCTTCCATTCAATGATGGGTTCACCAGGAAACTGAAACCTAATCATCTTCATACGACAGTCAACATTTGCATAGCATGATGCCAACCAGTCCATTCCCACTATCACATCAAAATTAACCATTTCTAACTCAAATAAATTTGTCGAGTTTTGATGACTACAAATCATCACAGTGCAACCTCTATATACCCTTCTAGCAATCACAAAATCTCTTATTGGAGTAGATACCAAAAGGGGTTTATTTATCAATTCAGGTTCAACGCAAAACTTATTAGCCACAAAGGGTGTAACATATGATAATGTAGATCCTTGATCAATCAGCACATATACATCATAAGAAAACACATACAATATACCTGTAACAACATCTGGAGAAGACTCAAGATCCTAATGACCTACTAGAGCATAGGTTCAATTTTGGGCATAACACAAACTCAATATTGCACCTCTACCTCTACCATGACCTGTCAACTGTTGAAAACCTCGTGCTGGAGGTCTAACTGATAAGGAAGAACCACACATAGATCCTGACGGCTGATCCATACCATCACCTCCTCTGTTAGGACAAACCCACATCATATAGCCAAGCTGTCTGCAAGATTAGCACACATCAGAACCTCCATGGCAGAGTCCAAAGTGGGCCTTGTTACACTGATCACAGTGTTGTGTTGGGGGTCTCGTCTGACTAGAATCCCTGTGATATTAGGGGTCTAGGGTCTGGGCATAATCCTGAATATGGAAAATATCCTGCCCTCTACCAAAGAGGGGTCGTGCACTCATTTATCAGATGTGGTCCCAACCAATTCATGAACAGATACACCATATCGCTCATCTCGGCCACCATATGGGAAACATAACTTGATATAGAATCAAAATACATATATACTCTCCCACACTAATATTACCTAATCGAAGGTTCAAGAACTTATCAGCTCTAGCTCGTCGTATATCAACTGGCAAGTAGTGACGAAGAAAGGCCTTAGAAAATTCCTTCCACACAGCTGGAGGAGCATTCATACCCCTAGATCTCTCCTAACTATCATACCAAAAAATCGTTAAATCCCGTAACGATAAGAAGCCAACTCTACTGCCTCTGTATCACTAGCATGCATAACCCGCAGTGTACGATGAACCTGATTAATAAAAGACTATAGGTCCTCTTTGGGGTCTGATTCGGCAAATACTAGAGGGTCTAGATTAATAAAATTACAAACTCTCGTACTAACTGGTTTATCAACAACACCGGTATTCTACTTTTGAGCCTGAACAACAACCAAGCTAGTTAACAACTGCACTGCACTTCGCATATCCTGGTCCGTAGTGCTAGACAGAGGAACTGGTGAGATAATATCTCACTCCGAGCCTCACTTTGGCCAGCACTAGCTTGGGGCACCTGACTGGTACCCTGTCCCGTAGCTGTATCAAGCCAACTACTAATCACTTGATTCCTAGTCGAAGGCATCACTGAAAGAAAATAAATTAAATATTAGAAATGAATACTTACGACTTAACTCTACACACGATCTAGATTCAGGAAGAAGGCAACAACCCTAGTTGTCATGTAGCCTTCTAATTATAAATGTGGCGTGCTACACATCCATAATCAAGACTCTACTAGACACCACTCATAGACAACCCCTAGGACAAACTTGCTCTGATACCAAGTTTGTCACGACCCAAACTAGAGGGCCATGCCCGGCCATACTTTCCGAGCACCAAAGTACATTTTATTTAACCTTCTTTATTATCTTTTAGGGCTAACGAGATCCATATAAATAGTAGACATGGATCATGGACAACCAATAATAAAAGATGATAGCATGAACATACATAACATGGGATGACCAAGCAATCAAGAAACTATATATAAGGTACGAGCTACCACACTACCATGAAAAACTATATAACAAAAATCAGTTGACAAGGCATGCCAAACTATACATGAGTTGACACCTGTCTATCAGCCTCTAATGGAACATAAGTGCTGCAAAATTGCCGGAACAGGGCCCCGACATACCCATAATGTCTATAACAAAAATTCATACCAAGACCATGGCAAGTTCAAAGAAGGGATCTCGCCAATCACCACTGAACTGGATAGCCTACTGTGGTGGGGGAGCTGTGCCCGCCCGTCTATCAGGACCTGCAACATGACATGCAGCGTCCACAAATAAAAGGACGTTAGTACGAAAAGTAATAAGTATGTAAGGCATGGAACCATAAGTAACAATAGTAATGTAAGCAGGGATAAAGAATATACAATATGTAACATCTGGATACCCCTGAGGGCTACTAACATGAGATGCATGATATATATATATATATATATATATATATATATATATATATATATATATATATATATATTTTATAAAACATATGCCTCTGTGGGAATCATCATCATCATATCATACCCGACCGTAATAGGCTCGGTAAAAACGTACCCGGCCATCACAAGGCTCGGTAGAATCGTATCCGGACACATGGCGCTCGGTAAAACCCAACTGATTAGTAGATACACAATAGGTTCCATACTTAGCTAACTATAGCGTGGCTCGGTAGAGTAAAATAGATACATATATATAATGCATACTTGACTCACGTTCTAAACGTTTTGGAGTGACGTAAGGTCGGTATCCTCTGTACACGTTATTTGGACTAACTCTTCACTATGAACCTTATATGAATTAGGAAGTACCAACCACATTGATAACATAAGAATAAGAGAAGCAACATCAACATCAATCGTTCAATAAGAGGGGAAACAATATATGTACTGCTAGCTTCTAAGAGTAGAGTATCTTTGGAAGCTCGTTCATTACATTATGTACAATCAGAGTTGTGAAAAAGAAGGAAAGGTATAGCCTCACATACCTTGTATATTCTTCCCAACCTCAATCTATGCAATTTCATGACTCCTTAGTCTACAATAAGAGAAATGACACTGTTGTTATCGTTGAGGCATCATAACTATTATGTATCGAACACACCCTATTTTACGAGGAAACGGACAGCACCTCCCCTATTTATATGAATTTCCACAAGTGAAAACAATTACCAAACAATCCAAAAAACATCAATGTTAATCATATTGAGCCTCCCAAAATAGTCCACCAACCTATAACATTACTGCCAAGCCTTTTGTTATATATTTCACAAGTTCTAACTTCAATGACTTAGCCACAACTTGGATAATCTTAAATACATGTAGATTAAGAGGTTCCTTACCTTTATACAGAAATAAAAACTTAGATTTGACCTTAATTGTCCACGAAATATCCCTCCAATGCTGCCACAACAACAAGGAAGCGAAACTAGCAATCAATTAGGTTTTTCGGTACTAGAATCACTTTAGAAGACTTGAAATCATCTAGGGTTTGTATTAAGAACTTGAGGGAGTATTTAAAGAACATAAACCCCCTAAAACAACCTCCCACACAAGCTGGAACAACAAAAAAATGAGCAAAAACAAGAAGAACAAGAAACTTACTAGCGCCACGGGATTCCTGACACTTGATTTGTGTTGTTTGCCCTTTTTTTGGGTCTTGAATCTTGAGAGAAGCTTGAGACGGTATTTCTAGGGTTCTAAGGTTTGAACATACTAAAAAATGACTTAAAACGGGTTGGAGGCATAGAGAGGTGCTTGGTGCAGTATCGCAAAAACGCAAATATCTCTCTACTCCAAGATCGTATCGGCAAATGGTTTATTAAGTTGGAAACTAGACTCATAGATATTCAATTTGGTGGGTAGATCACCCCGTAGTTATAAGTAAATTGGAAGAAAATCTTAGTAACATTTGACCTAATGTTTAAGTAAAATAATGAACCTAAGTTGCGACAACGTTTGTTGACTTTTGTTTCATAACTCGTTTGACTTCAAGACTTATGATAC
>MU686552.1:79938-93459 GCA_026770625.1 Nicotiana glauca
TACCAACAACATTGATAACATAAGAATAAGAGAAGCAACATCAACATCAATCGTTCAATAAGAGGGGAAACAATATATGTACTGCTAGCTTCTAAGAGTAGAGTATCTTTGGAAGCTCGTTCATTACATTATGTACAATCAGAGTTGTGAAAAAGAAGGAAAGGTATAGCCTCACATACCTTGTATATTCTTCCCAACCTCAATCTATGCAATTTCATGACTCCTTAGTCTACAATAAGAGAAATGACACTGTTGTTATCGTTGAGGCATCATAACTATTATGTATCGAACACACCCTATTTTACGAGGAAACGGACAGCACCTCCCCTATTTATATGAATTTCCACAAGTGAAAACAATTACCAAACAATCCAAAAAACATCAATGTTAATCATATTGAGCCTCCCAAAATAGTCCACCAACCTATAACATTACTGCCAAGCCTTTTGTTATATATTTCACAAGTTCTAACTTCAATGACTTAGCCACAACTTGGATAATCTTAAATACATGTAGATTAAGAGGTTCCTTACCTTTATACAGAAATAAAAACTTAGATTTGACCTTAATTGTCCACGAAATATCCCTCCAATGCTGCCACAACAACAAGGAAGCGAAACTAGCAATCAATTAGGTTTTTCGGTACTAGAATCACTTTAGAAGACTTGAAATCATCTAGGGTTTGTATTAAGAACTTGAGGGAGTATTTAAAGAACATAAACCCCCTAAAACAACCTCCCACACAAGCTGGAACAACAAAAAAATGAGCAAAAACAAGAAGAACAAGAAACTTACTAGCGCCACGGGATTCCTGACACTTGATTTGTGTTGTTTGCCCTTTTTTTGGGTCTTGAATCTTGAGAGAAGCTTGAGACGGTATTTCTAGGGTTCTAAGGTTTGAACATACTAAAAAATGACTTAAAACGGGTTGGAGGCATAGAGAGGTGCTTGGTGCAGTATCGCAAAAACGCAAATATCTCTCTACTCCAAGATCGTATCGGCAAATGGTTTATTAAGTTGGAAACTAGACTCATAGATATTCAATTTGGTGGGTAGATCACCCCGTAGTTATAAGTAAATTGGAAGAAAATCTTAGTAACATTTGACCTAATGTTTAAGTAAAATAATGAACCTAAGTTGCGACAACGTTTGTTGACTTTTGTTTCATAACTCGTTTGACTTCAAGACTTATGATAAATATATTATACGACTCAAATAACTTAAACCATGACCTCTTGAGTGTATTAATAACCTCTAGGTTTACCCGAAAATACGGCTAATGACATCCATGATTCGTTAACTTCTAATACTTATTAACCACTCTTATACACCTTTGTATCATTTATGACCAATACGATTAACTTCTTATCATCATAAAGATAATCTCTTCATGGATTTACATCTAATACCTTATGGCATGAACTAACGTACGTGAATATAGGTTGTACTTGTACCATGTAATTAAAACTGTAAGACCTCATATGCATGTAAAATTTATAAGACCTTAAAAAAGGCACAATCCCGATCTTAAAGTAAATGCTATATATCGAACTTGTAAGACACCTAAAAGGCATACCCTTGATATAGACACCAAAACTACTTCACTCAGGAACAAAAAGGCTCCAGCCAAAAATAATGACTATGGTCATAAGGATGTACCAGCAAACTAATGCGACTCGGGGACACCTGACCATCACTATAAAATCATAGGCCTTCAATTATTTTGAAAATACTTCGGAAATAATCGGTTAAATAGGCTACCCTCGACATAGGTAAAAGAGCTTCGACCAAGTTAGCTCGAAACTATAGGCTTCGAGATACTCAGCCACCGAGCCATATAACAACTCACAATCGAGGTTGCTATCGAACCATCGAAGAGTTAGCAAAATAAAATTTCAAAATGTCCTTAAGGAGGAAAAGATAAAGCCTATAAGACGTCTCCTAATGCATAAGAGCCATTATCGCCAGCCCATATAAAAGGTCGTAATGACCCAATGCATAAGAGACACTGTCGTCGGCCCATATAAAAGGTCATATCGACCCAACATGTAAGAGCCATTATCGCCAGCCTATATAAAACGTCGTACTGACCCAATGCGTAAGATCCATTATTGCCAGCCCATATAAAAGGTCGTACCGACCCAATGCGTAAGAGCCATTATCGCCAGCCCATATAAAAGGTCGTACCAACCCAATGCGTAAAAGCCACTATCGCTAGCCCATATAAAAGGTCGTACCGACCCAATACATTAGAGCCATTTTTGGAAGCCCATATAAAAGGTCATACCGACCTAATGCGTAAGAGCCTAAGGGCCAACTTTAAATTCGAAAACTTAAGGGTCAATAAGCTCGAGTCAAAACCTAATTCAGAGACTAAACCCGAAGCGGTTGACCAAATATGCCTAAGAGAAAAAGCATAAGAGTCTAAGACACCAACTTAAATTAAAAGGTCATACTGACCCGATACACGAGAATCTAAAAAATTCACGCAAATGGCCTCCGAGCTAACGTGATAGGAAATTGAGACCTAAAACTTCGAATCTAGAGCCACACAAAATCCATAAGTCAGAAAAAGGCAAAAAATTGATACACATACAAAAAGATTTATAAGAAGTACAATTACGAAGGTTGCATATGGAAGCCCCTGCGAAAGAAGAGAGCAAACAAAAACTTTAATCTAGTGCCAAAGCTTTGTCTCTGTCGGTAGAAAGTATGCCGTTAGTAGCTTCAGCCACAGCCTTCGGGTCTCCAACGGCCTCCTCCCTTTCAGGAACCTCACCTTCTCTTTATCACCTCCCGAGTCATTGTCCGACTCGCTTTCGGAAGGGAGCAGGGCCACAACATCATCTTCTAGGGTCTTCACCGTCTCAACTTCGGTAATTAAATCAATGCCCCCCGCATATACATCCTCGAGCATCTGTCTCCGAGACTTTAATCGGGCATGATCCATCGCTCGGGTCAGACGCGACTCAGCTTCGTCGAACACTTTCTGGGCATGAGCATTTCCAGTAGCGGCATCTTACTTATTTGAGGCCACGGGCGCCTCAGCCACAGTCCGGACCTCGAATAGCATAGCAACCAATACAATATGGACATTCGCATGCTTATTGCTCTCAGCCCTCGCATCATCGAGGCAACGCCTGATCGAAACCACCTCTCCCTTGAGGGCATCTCTCATAGAGATTATCTCACTCAGATCCCGCTAAAGCTCGAGAATTTTGGAGTCCCTCGCTCAGAGCTCTTTCCCAATAAGGACATCCTTCTCCTTAAACTGCAAAAATCGACCCAAAGATATTACAATACGGAAATTAGTTAGTCGTACAGGCAAAAATTAGACATGAGCTATGTTACTTGTTCAGTAAGATAAGGCTTTTCCCAGTACGTTACCCCTAAGAAATCCCAAAGGCTGCAGATTTCTTCTTCCCTCTTGGTAGAAAGAGCCCTGAGCTCATCTGCTTAAGAGGTAAGCTTTTTATGTTCGCCCTCGCAGCGAGTCAGCTCGGTTTCAAAATTGGCGAACGTTTGGTCAAAAAGAACCTTGGTCTGGAATAATAGAAGAAATAAAGTTAGAAAGGTAAAGGTTGGGACACCAAGAAAAATTTACAAACAGATTACCTGCTCGCATAGACTGCCGATCTCAGTAAAAATAAGCGAAATATCAAACTAAGGATTTTCCTCAGGCACAACAGAAGGCTTTTCGGACTTGCCTCTATCACCAACGAGAGTCCCCATGTCGAGAGACTCTACATTGGGGATATCTTGCATCTCCCTTGGAGGAAAGTCCGAATCAAAAGGGGAATCACTCACTTCAACAACCTCAACTAGGTCAGTCTGGGCTATCCCTTGCCTATGAAGAACATCAAAATTAGGCTCCCATAGATCTCCTACCAAGAGCACCATGGCTCGAGGGAAATTTCGGCCATCGATAATAGCATCTGATAAACCCTCTCAAGCCTCTTCAGCCTGAGGTGGGGCATCGACGGAACCTAGCCGCAATTCGAAGGCCGCCAACTCAACAGTATGAGAGATAATTAAATTGTCTTCCCCTTTGGGTGCTGACAAAGGATCATCCTTTCTCTCGCCTCCAGCTCGGGGACTTCCTGAACTTTCAAGAATTAAGACCGCTGGACCATCCTTAGGGTCTTCCCCTCTTGTTTTCTTGGATTTAGGAGGAAAAGCCGGAGACCCACCTCGTCTTTTCCTCTCTTCATCAGGCGTTGGAGCGCCCACTTCTCCAGGCAGAGTTTCTCTCATCAAGAAGGCCTCCCTCAGATATGTCCAAATACAAAAACAAGCATGGAGAATGAGAGAGCAATAAGCAACAACTTTTGTAAAACTAAAACTATAGCAAAGATCGAAGTCCCACCGCGAGCCTTGGCTTCCCATCGAGCCTTGGATAAATCATGCGACACTCGCTCGACGTATGGGAAAATTGAGTCCAGTTTGGTTACCCAGCCTGTAAGATCCCTTACCGTATCAGGGTACACCGTGGTAGCTATATCAATGGAGGAAGTCAGTCCATAAAAGAAATTTATCAAAAAGAAGGAGATTAGCAGATAATTGAGTATAGATACTTACACTTCATATTCCATCTTCCAGGGAGTGGCATCCTCTCTACGGGAATCATGTTCGAAGTCCTAACTTGGATGAAGCGACTCATCCACCCCAGTTTCTAACCTCATCGGTGCAAGTAAAGAGGGCCCTCAAGAATCAGCAATGGAGTTTTATCAGGCCCCCGCGAAAGAGTCGGGGACTGTATATTCTGATCAAGTGGTCAAGGGTAACGGGCATCCCCTCGATCATATTCACGTAATATATGGTCATTTGAACGATATGCTAGAATGACAAATGAATTTGGCTGAGATTCACTTGATATCGTTCGCAAAAGTCAAGGATCACAGGTTCTATCTAACGTAAAGAGGGCACTTCCGGGCCGAGGGTAAATGGATAAGTACATTGTTACGTCCTCCCTCTGAGAAGGAACCTCCACCAGCACTGCATCTCCCCAAAGATATTTAATTTTCACCCTTTCAATTTCCTTTATTAAACTGACATACCGGGATACGGGTTCGCATCATCCCGACTTTGAAGGTCTCTTGACCTTAAAATTAGAGTTCATTTCAAAGGCCCCTGGAACACACTCTCCATCGCTAGGAGACGCTGTCGCTTTACCCTCAAAAGAGAGCGTAGAAGAGGAAGGCATATCTCCCTAAGGGATGGAGGCGGAATTATTCGCCATTTTCATCAGGCGGATTACAAAGAAGAAACTAAAGATCACGCTTCGGGAAAAGGCACGAGAGAGAGGTAAAATGAAAAGAAAAACTCTGTTGGGAGCCTGATAATACAGTAGAGGGGAAAGGGCGAAGAAATGAGTATTTATAGAAGCCTAACATGTGTGATTGGAGCAAACCAAAATAGCCAAACGCTATAATTAATTCGAATATTCTGAGGTGTGTGGGTGTGACCTTTGGAAGCCCTGTCTATTATATCAGTTGCCTGGTAGAGCACACCTATGTGCTTTGATAGAGGCACCCGAGGGGTAATATCTAGAGGCCATTTTTTCTTTTGTTTTTACTCTAAGAAATGCGGGGACTCTCTGTATATGACTAAAATTAGGAAGGCCGACTTTAAAATCGATACGTCATTGCACAATCTTGTCTTCGCGGGGCAGAATGGACCAGTGTTTATCGCCAATAAGCGGGAAGTTCCCTAGGAGCTGTATCTTCTGACAAATGCCTGCGCAAACAGTGCCAGTCTACACTAGACTAATTGAGTGTTTATACCAACTACTTTATGTAATAATTACACATGTGTTTATACTATGTTGGATTTCTCCCTCATATATAAAGAGGACCCTTGTCATTTTGTAAGTGAACTGATGCTCAATATTGAATGCAC
Source organism: Nicotiana glauca (assembly GCA_026770625.1). Classification (NCBI taxonomy): domain Eukaryota; kingdom Viridiplantae; phylum Streptophyta; class Magnoliopsida; order Solanales; family Solanaceae; genus Nicotiana; species Nicotiana glauca. The sequence continues at coordinate 85,837 of MU686552.1, forward strand.
AAGAACATTCTCTCTACTCTCTAATATATTTTCTTGATCTTATTACCTCCATTTATAACTTATATTCATTATGTTTTATTTATTGTTCTTTATTTATTGCTCATTATTATCCATAACGAGCCGTTATTGTTTTTATCATAACTGTTAATTCACCCTCGACTGCCTTTAGCAAGCATCCGACTCAACCTCGAGGCTCGTATATGCCAGCTTGAGGCCCCGATTTCCAGCCATTCGGTTTGGTCAATATACTATATACAATCTCTTACCTTATTTTCTAATCTCTTACTTAACATCTATTGTCTAGACAGCTAGCATAAAAATAGATCATGTATTTTTAGAACTACAAAATCAAATCTAATTGTAATTATCATTTTCAGGGTAAACATCCGTCATTTGAAGCCTTTTCTTCCACATACGAGATCCCTGTCTCCATGGTACCAAAACTTCATTGATCTTCTTGCAATATTTATTTCTCATGAATGTACTCCATAGAGTATCCTTTGTTCTATAATTCCATGTGATTGCTATTTCGTTTTGTGTTAGTATGAGATTTATCAGTTTAATTTAATAATTTATTCATTTTTTTGCTAAACTCTTATTATTTGTTAAGCTTACCTAGCCTTAGAGATTATGTGCGATCAATACATCCTAAGGTGAGAATTTGGGGTCATGACGCACTCATATGCTGAAGTTGAAACCTTGTCACTACATTTTTTCCTTTAAACTTCAAACCAGGAGGCTTAAATCCAATGTCTATCTTTTTTGCAAATATATCCTTGAATATCCCAGATGATATGACTCTCTCATATAGTATACCAAGCTGTAAGATGCAACAAATTAGTAAAAATGCAAACATATGTGTTCCCGTCCACAAAATGCAATACAATAAAAATATACACCCTTACATTTAGGATAGTAGTTCAACTCCTAATGTCAGTGAAAATCCCAAAACCAGTTTTCCTTTGCCCATGATGTCCAATGGCTACTATTTGGTTGAGCTTCCTCTAGATTTAGATGTTCTTGAAGGTTGCTTGCTAGTATAGCTTCCTCTAGCAGATTTGAAATATCCCCTACCTATGCCAAGTGCAGTTCTTCTTCCTTTTCCCCTATCTAGTCTAGGGCCTCTTCCTCTTCCTCTTCCTCTTCTCCTACTAAGCCCATTTCATTTATTGTTGCTTCCCTTTTGACAATACTTTTATCCTCACCTATGGATGATAGATTGCTTTGTTGAAATGGTATTTCTTCATATGATCTTGGTGGAAGTGGTGCCATATTTGGCTTTTTGAGTAGCACTTCTTGAAACGGGCTAAAATGCATGTAAGAAAAGAATGTTAAATGTCAAAAGTACAAGTATCTTATGCTTACCGTGTACATGCATCCAAATTTGTTGTCTAGCGATTTGAGCTGGTCATCTTTATCCCTTTCTTTGATAGTTTACCATGCTTTTTCCTTAGCATCCTTGGATTTTCTTCAACATCTCTTTGGTATACCTAACATAGGCTTAGGGTCAGGAGGCTCTATACATGGATTTGTTGATTCTGGCTATATCCTCAGGAGGCTATATACAATTCTCATTTACACTTCACACCTTTACACTAAACTTTAACACTATGTCATGAACCAAAATCCCACTCCAAGGATCTTGATTCCACATATTCTCTAAAACTAGATAAATCTATCTCTTACAGTGGTTAAACCAATAAAATATGATATTAAGAAGTAGAGTTTAATGTAATGCAGAAAAAAGATAATACAAGCCGACACGACGATAATCCCAACAAATCCTCAATACTAGGTAGTATAGATTCACGAGCTCTAACTGAATACATAAAAATATCCCAAAGTACAATATTGTTCAAACAGAGAATTGATAGTATAAATATAAGTAAATTACTCCAAGGGACCAGGATAAACAAAGCAACTCTATCTTGAATCCTTGCGATCAAAGAAGTTCTCACGGCCTAGGTCCACTACCTCCAACACCTATATATGCACAAAATGTGCATACCCAGTATGCATCAAGAATAACCTGTGTGGATTGGTAAAGATATTCAAGCCAAGACACTCACTAGTCAAATATAACTTGTGCAAAATATCATAGAACGACAATAGGAATAATAACATAAGGCAATAACTGAATCTCATTAGAATAAATGACAATAATTTACAACAAATAAAGGTCCAGTCACGGTGTTACGTCATCAAATTGATTCAAACACATATTGCACCTTATGCTCACATTATCAGTCACCATGGCACGGTAAAGATCTTGTGCCACAACTTAAGTCACGCCCCGCACGACAAAGATCTCCTGCCACATTGTAAGTAACACTGGTACGATATAAATCACATGCCTCTATACATATTATATCTGTGTCAATTACCAATAACATATTCAAGAGGAATTTTTTAGGAATAAAATAAAGTAATGCATGATAACTAATTATTTATTTCAATCCATTATGATACAAAAAACTCAATAGAATAATAATAACTCCACGTAGGTATATACATGTTGGCAACCAAATAATTAAGTAATAATGAAGACATAAATTAGCACATTGGAAACAACGCAATAAATTACATAGAATGCATGACAGACACAAGAAGTCATAAACCGTTCCAACACAAGAATAACAACAAGAATAACTCCAATGTGCCACGTATCAAAATCTCAAATTGCTCTTATCACCGTGCGAGCTTCACTTTTAAAAAAAATATTTTCCCAAAATAGCTTCACGCGCATAAGCCCCGTTATCTCGTCACGTGTGCATCACAATGAAGTACTTTCCATTACTTGCCCCACATGCATAAGCCCTCTTATCTCACCACATGCACAATAATATATGCACCATCCTTATGTTATTGCATTCTTATCTCAATCATAACACAACGATCAACTGCATACCACGTGCATATATACTATAACATCGCCAAAACAACAACACAAATGCCACAAAATACATAGCCAATGGCTCAAAGACCATAAGTACGAGATAACAACAATAACACAAGGGTACAAAGATTGAATCAACAAAAAAATGTAATTCAAATAATAACAACTTCAATTCAAGGCATATTAATAGCCCAAGGGTCTAATTCGGCCAATTACCACACATAAGTCTGTGTACACACTCTTCGCCTCATGTACACATATTTTTACATAGTTCAATAATGAAATTAGACAAAATCTTACGAGATAATTCCCTCACACAAATTTTGGCAAGGTACATAACTTAATTAGAGCAATTTAATATTCTAAAAATCTTTCCCATTGAAATTCACCTACGTGGGGCTCAAATCTAGCTAAAATATATTTTAATATATCAAATAATATAAGAGAAATCAAATTCAATTAATAAAGTTAAGATCTTGAAAAGGTCAACACCGGGCTTGCCTGGTCAAAACCCAAATCAAGGGGCACATCTTGACTACCCATAACCCTACGAATCCAAATATATTTTTCATTTTTAAATCCGAGTCCAAATCGACTCTCAAATCTCAATTTTTTTTTTCAAAATATAGTAAAAAAATCCCTATATTTTCTTCTTCGACAAAGGTATCACAAAAGCGATCCCTAAAAGCCCCAATAATTGTCCCAAATGGGACATATGTATCGCAAATGCGAAGGCAGACCCATCCCAAAAACAACCATATGAAAGCGAAATGCCCAATCCCAGGAGCTTTTCGCAATTGTGAAGCCAGTCCACAACGTCAAACCTCACAAATGCGGTGCCCACCTTGCTAATGTGATATGCAAATGCAAACAGGATCTTGCATTTTCTATACATGAAGCAGCAAAAATAAATCAAAAATTCTGAAACACTCCAAAACGTGTTTGAAACTCACCTAGGCCCCTAGGGCACAATACTAAACATTCACACAAGTCCAAACATATCATATGAACTCGCTCGCAAGCTCAAAATATCAAAATATCACATCCAAAACTACGAATATGACACCAAAACACATAGAATTCACAATAAAACTCAAGATCAATTAAATCACAACGGAGTGCCCGATTCCTGCAAAACCATCTCGGAATGTCACCAAATTTTTCACAAAAGTCACAAATGATAAAATGGACCCATTCCAAATCTTGAAACCAGAATTCGAGTCTGATAGCCATAAAGTCAACCCATTGCCAAATTAATGAAATTTCTAAATCTTCAAATTGCCGACGTTCGCCAATTTGAGTCAAAATCTTCTAGAAACACACAAATGAAAATCCGGGCATACGCTTAAGTCAATACTCACCATCCAGACCTAACAGAACCATAAAAATTTTTGATACGAGCTCAAATATATAAACTTTAAACTTTGGTCAACCCTTTCAGCTCAAAGCTTCTAAATTGAGAATCTTCCATGCAAACCAAATACCGACAACTCAAAAACAAACCATAAATGCAAGTCATAGAACCATATGAAGCTACTCAAGACCTTAAAATACTGAATAAAATACAAATGATTAAAATGATTGGTCGAGTCGTTACATCCATCATTCCATTAGGCATAAATGTTAGTTGCACGTTGTTCTCTATAACATATGAGGCCACTGCTTTACTAAATTATACAACATTTTCAAATACCATACCAAGCTCAAAAATATCAATGTAATAGTCAGGGTCAGACCTTAGCTTTTCACTTCTGTTTCAAGGAGGTAAGTCAATACTCCTTTTAGCTAAAACATCTAAGTCATCTGTGCTATTATAACTTTCAGTATTAAAACTAGTGTAGTAGTCCTCATCCCCTCCTAAAATTATAGCAATCAAGTCCTCCTTGGATGGCCGCCAATATCCTCAAAGCCTTTATCTATTCCGGCTTCTCCCTAAATAATCTCCTATGTTGGAGTAGATTTCTTTCTCTATTTCTTTTCTTCTTTCATGCCTTAATGAAGTGAGCTCTTCATTCACATCAATACCATTTTAATCAGTTATGTTAATTATTTTAGACTCACTACTTTACAGACCTGATGCCAAAACAACATCTACATTTGTTATTTCTTCAACCCCTTGACAATTCTCACCTAAAACCCCAACATTAGCTAGATTTTCCTTTGCCACAAATGTGTTGTCTATATAACTTTCTTGGACATTTATATCCCCTAAAACAGTAGATGTTATCCTAGCCTCTTTATTTAATGTAGTTTCACTTGGTTCAATAACTTTTGGCCCATATAAAAGTTCATATGGGACAGCCTCATCAACCAACAAAGCCTTATTTACTACACACTTAACAAACAATTCCAAATGATCAAGACAATTGATGTGACAAACTATATTATACAGTTGTTCATCATTTTTAATCAAGAGAAAGTCATTTCATTTTGGATTAAATATAAACAATGCACATAAACATGCCCCATATCCTTTGTGTCAGATAGAAGCTCAAAAAGAGAAAAGTGGTCATTGTCTATCATGTGACAATCCACACCCCTGTCCCCTATATATTTCGAGTCAGGATCCTTGACAATTTGTCCACCATGGTGAAAATACACAATAATATATTAGTCTGCAAACTCCAGAAACTATAGAAAACTAAATTACAACAACAAAAACTAACTAAATATTCTTTAAATAAAAAGCATACCAAGATGAAAAATTTCGATTGAAAGAGCATAAACCATGAAATTGAGCTACTCAAGTCATGACCAACTCCAATCACTACCACAGTCGAAAGCAACAAATGATTTTTAGTATTACATTATAAGCGAGCAATGTTGTTGATGGAAAGTTGAATCTAACACAAAATCGATGAAGAATCCACCAAGAATTGGTCTCGATACATTTCATTACTGTTTATTAGGCTAATGAAAGTTTATTTGGGTGTACGATCGATTGAGTGAGGTAAAATAAAATGTATTTTTTATTTGACCTGGAGAAATAAACACATGTCAATATATTATTGGTAACTTATTCCACGTTCGAAGAATTTAAAAACACGCACTTAAGTTTTTAAAACCCGGTCATGCATTTTGTTTCTTCGGTATAGAAAAAATTGAGTGGAAGTGTTCAATAGTAAAAGGGTTAAATTAATGTGTCAAAATAAAAATTGAAGCCAAGCTTAAGGGGTCGTACACCTATTTGGCTTGTTTGTTGTTATCACGTCTATGTTCAGTGGCTAATGCACATAGATATCTATGGGTGCTTGAGCACCCATTATTTTAACCAGATTTAGTAAATTTGTATAGAAATTATAAAAATAGTTGGATAAATATAAAGTGAGCACCCACAACTAAACTTTATTTTCATCTTCTTTCGGATTTTTTTATCGCCGAGCACCCATCAATTAGAAATTCTGGATCCGCCACTGTCTATGTTTCGCCTAGTTGTTATTATCACATATGTATTTGTTACTTGGTTTGTCGTCGTTAAATATATACTTCCTACTTAGCTTATTCATATTACATGTTTGTCTTTTACCTTGATTGTTGCTGCAATATTCGTGCATGTTACCTTGTTTGTTATTGTTATGTTTATGCTTTTTACCTTGTTTGTTTTGGTTACATATGTACCTTTTGTCATGTTTATTACGTTTACCTTGTTCAGTTTTTTGTTTGGTTGTTAGTGTTTTGTGTTGATTGATATAGTGTATCGGGCACATGCTACTACGCATTATGGGCATAAGAGCGGTTATGCACAATAGAAATATTATGACCGGATTGGGTTGTGTGCATCAACAATATTGAAATTTGTTGAGAGTTGTAAGTTATTAAATTGAGTAGGGATGGCAATAGGGCGGGGCGGAGCGGATGCGGGGCAGGTTCGGCAAAACCCACAAAAATTTCAACCCGCTCCGCCCCGCCCCACATAGTTATTTTTTCAGTTTTCAACCCGCCCCGCCCCGTCCTACTTAATTTTTTTTCTTCATTTTTCTTTAATTTTTTTTAACAAACTAGTTTGATAGTGTGTGGAACTACAAATTTCTTTTTTGAATTTGAGCAATATTCATGGACGTTTAACGCTTGGCATTTCGTGCATGAATTTTTGATACTTTGCTTTAGAAAATTTTCAAATCGGTGTTTGTTTATGTTTTTTAAAAGTTACTAGTATATTAGTTCTTTTTGCAAAAATTATGTTTTGTAATTATGATTTGAGGATGTTTCTTTTAAAAACAGTTCTAAACATATAATTTTAGACAATTCCAATTATAACTTTGTTCACTTGATTAAATTATCATTTTAAAAATTTTCTTATGTTTTCTACTTTCACATTAAAAGCTATCTATAAAGGTTTTCTGTAGATTTATAGTAATGAAAACATTAGTGTAAGAATATGTGAAATTTTTTCTTTAATATTCCTGCGGGTCAGTTCCGTGGCAAAAGAAAATCATACATTTGAATCCCAATATATCACTTTGGTGAGACTTATGCAAATTGGTTAATTATAAATCAAAATAGTATTCGTGCTAGTGAAAAAGAATATGAAATTGTAGTTGAAATAATTTTGTTTCAAAATAGATAAAATTCAAAGTTGCCCCGCATTTAACCCGCAACTCGCCCCGCACCGCTTTAAAAATTATTTTAACCTGCCCTGTCCCGCACCGCACCCGCATAAGAATAAACCCACCCTGCCCCGCATCAAGCAAAACCCGTATTGATGTCCAAAAAAGACCTCCCGATCA